>PNEQ01048886.1:0-57486 GCA_003012365.1 Medauroidea extradentata
ATTATACAGTCAGTAGGTATGTCAGTAAGAACTTAAATAAATATTTTAAAGTATATTAAATACAGAGAGGTCGTTTGCAATTGATGTTGTTTCACTAATGCTGTATTCAAATAAGAAAATACACGGGACTAAATACAGTTATTCGCTACCAACCACACAAACAAAAATGTAACTGTTGTTAATGTTGGCTTATATGCAGAAACGGCTAGTGATATTTTTCAAAGGTTAAATCTTTAGTGCTCACTTTATTCCGAATGGCCTATACCTGGCAGAATTCCACGGACACCTATACTTATTCAAGTTCTCATCTCCCCTCCCCTCACCCCTTCTAATTTCGGCTTACTCATAGATAACTCACATAGTGGAAGAGCGCAATGATTATCGCTGTATAGTGTGGACAGCTACACGAAATACTACCCGCACAACAAAAGGCTATAGCAGGCCAACCAGGCAACAGTGTTAAACGCAACATGTAAGTCGTACACATGTTAGATTACGTGATCAGTCCACAGAAAAAGTTCAATACCGACGTGGTTGTGACGTATCATATGTTCACTATTAGTTTGTGTGATAATTAACCAAGTCAGATGGCTCAGCGGTAGAAGGATTCGAAATCGGGAGGGCGTGGGTTGTTTCTTGGTTCAGACAATAGTATTTCGGTTCCAGTAGTTTTCCGGAATTATTAAAAGCGAATATTGGGATAACCGATTTCTATCCCGTTTTCGGCTTGTATTAATAACTAGTTCCATATAAAGACTTCGCTGTCATTGAGACGTTACGTTAATTACACCTTATAGGTGGTTCGCGATAAAGCGAGTACTTTTGAAGACAACCGTGTCTAAAATAAATTAAAACATTATTTACTGCGGCCTCAAACATAGCTGTTGACTACGGTACAATCTATACACGTTGATTGTTGCATAGACATTTTTGTTTCTATTAAGATGTGGCAGTAAAATTTAATTTAACTGAAAGGAAAAATGTAACTAGGGTTTCAAAGTTGCTATTTTATCCTGAAACTACCTATACTTACCAATGACAATTATCATTAAGGGTCGACATCAGTCCCATTATTGGATTTTTTTATTATTCGCATTTCGCTTTTTTGACATTCCGTGAAGAATAATATTTACCTTGCTCTACAGTACAAGCATCACAGTTGAACTTTAAACGTGTATTTAGGCCGTAATTGTTCCAGCAATTTTATTTATATGCTTAATTTGCTCGACTAATTGCGACATAAATGCATGTTGAAAGTCCAACTTAGATGTTTGTACTGTAGCTAAAAGTAAACATAAATCACGCTACAATAGCAAATTTCACAGTTTTCTGGGCAGAAATTTATTAAAATTAAAAAATTAAAAATTCCAATAATGTGACGGATGTCGACCTTTAACAAAGTTTTTCTTTTTCAAGCGCATTCTGACTATGATGACGTGTAGAAGCGATTTATCAACTGAAAAAGAGAATCCGAATTTCAGTTGTAATTATTTTAATACTTTGTACCAAATACGTTATATGATTGTGTATAGTCGTCGTCATCATCATTACTATCATCATAGTCACTACTCTATGTCGCTAGGCCTGCCAGGAGACATCATGCATAGTAGACTAATAGTTAAAACATAACTTAGAAGAATGACAAACGTCATCTAAGTTCAGACGGAAAGCTGATTTTACAAGTATATAATTTACAGGACATATTATTATATTTTTATGAAGCAAATATAAAAATTCGCGTAAAGTCAATTCGGTCAGGCAGCTCATTTAACACGGTCTCTGAGGTAAAGTGAGTAATGTGTTTCATGACTGTGCTTTACTAAATGCTAACTGCAGATCAGACGAAACTACCCCCAATTTACATTTCAATCATTCTTCATAACATATCAGGGAGATGAAAAAAATTAACCAATTTTCAAATGACCACTAGGATGCTAAACCTGAAAAAATATACTATAGCATTACATGATCTTACGTCGACCGAGTTGTGCAAAAAAAAAAAACTTAAGAACAATCATTCGAAATAATAACCATAGGCCTACATGCAGTAGTTCACAAAATGTGTCTTTAAAGAACTCTGACTTTAATAAATTTATTGCCGGGCATAATGGTAAAGTTCGAGTGAGGAATGTAAATAAATAACGAACGCGGTTTGTGGTGTTCACATTCCATTGCCTCAGGGAAACAAGCGGCAACTGTTAATAAAAAGTGATTTTCGGTTTTCACATTCAACGCGATAAGATACATTTTATTTACTAAAACTAGGCGTACATATTCACGCATTTATTTTTAAAATGTTGCGTTAAGGCTGTTCAGGCGTGAAAATCCCCAATTTTACATTAAGTTTTGTAGACGTTACTGGTGACAGCATTTTACTCTAATGGAAAACTGTTAACATGCACAGTATACATGTAACGGCACGTCAAAAGTCATAATTTGCATGTTACGGGAACATACACCTAACATAAACCAACTGACTAACTGAAATGAAATAATTCACTTTGAAATTAGATGTCACGTGATAAATGTTTCAAAACATACAACATTATATTTTTGTAGTTATAAAAATACTGATCATAAATGATTATACGTAGAAAATTAGCGAGATCTTGAGCACACTAAAGAAAGAAAACAACGTTATGTCAAGCAAACATTTTGTCTTTAGCAAATAGCGCAATTCCTCCTAATTACAAATATACCAAGTTTGTCTATGTGCAAACCGTCGACTCAGTTATGGTGTATGTTGGCAGCAACAAGTGCACATCACCTTCTACAACGCGACGAGTTGTCATGGCGAGGTGTCGAGTAGCGTGACCATGCTCTCTCAACGCCCGTGGACGACTGAATTTAAAAATCTGAGATTGGCTCATTATATACCGACTCGACGTCTCGCTGTTTCCTGCGTATGGAGTGTTAGTGAAACATGTATGCATTTGCAATACAAAACTATTAAAAGTGATATTGCTATTGTAACGATTTTAATGAGCACTTGAACGGCAAAATAAATGAGACATCAATACTAGATACAAAAATACACGAACATAGTATGTTCAAGAGCTCCACGCCAGCTGGACGGTTGGCGCAGTGACTAGAATACTCGCCTTCCACCAAGGCGATCCAAGTTCGATTCCCGTCGGGGTCGTTTTCTAGATATGCGCATGTGGGAATCACGCCAGACGATGTCGCTGATCGGCGCATTTTCAAGGGGATCTCCCGTTTCCCCCGCCCCTTCATTCCTGCGCTGCTTCATGTTCATCACGTCACCCTCGCCAGCACTAAAAGACATAGACACTGACTAAAATATCTTCACTTCTGTTCCACGGGCGACCTTAGACGCGCGCATCATATCCGGATAGCCAGTGATCTAAGTTTCGTATAAATATAGTTAGTACCGTTTGAGATACAGCTATCTGAATAGGTCACCTTTAGTTACGTTATATGACCTATAAACAGTGTTTCCTGTTGCGAGTACTTCTCTGAAGTGTGTTTTGCTTTCGTGTATTGGCACAATGAGCGAATAACGAACGGTTGCGTAAATAACAGCAGTTCCCAACGCAATTCGACGTACTTAAGTGAGTGGTAGGGGATGCTTTTAGAGGGTGTTTACCATCCTTCCACGATAAATTATGCAGATGGCAGAATTAACAGCTTTAATATTGATCAGTGTTCTATCGATTCACTAACAAAAAAAAAAAAATAAGAAAACAAGTTTAGTATACATAGCCAACCGCATAGCTCATTCAGTTAGCGCGTTTGATTACTTACAAACAGTTCAATTAAACAAAAGGGTTCAGTCAACTAAAACTAATATTTTGTTAAATTAATACAGCCAATTTTTCCAGTTTAATAACAAAGCTCAGCCACCAAAAATTGTGTTGGATATTTGTCTGGAAATACTAATTTATAAAACAACACCAGACACATTTTAGTATGTTTCCATGTAGATTTAAAATTTATTTCGTAACTATTCCTGAATTGAATAGTGTCACGTAAAAAGGATTCAACTCGGTTTGAGCTACAAGATCACTACACGAAAAAAAAAAAAAAAAAATAGATTGTAACGGATTGACGCGGAAGTAAAGTAGCATGTATACACGAATTGCCCTGAATGTGCATTGGAAACAAATATTTACGTTCTCGAGTTATATTTCCGAAGTACAAGTACTACGTACATGTGTACTGTTGACATGTTATATTTATTTGCCGTGATAAAATGTCGGTATTTTAAAAATTGGTTACCTGTAGTTCTATAACAAACTATCAAGGAAAGAGAAATCAAAACTTTACTCGTATGCGTAACAGGATGCAACATAAACAGAATATTACTGTTAATTTACTTCACGAACAGACTTTCACTTCTAAAAAATTACAACTTCCCCGATTGGGATAGAATACTATAATAGTTTTGGAAATGTCGTAAGAACATTTTCTCTGTGAAAATATCTAAAAATGTGTGGCGTAAATATATATAGGTTGATTCAGGACGCATGGTGATGATATTTGAAAAAGTAAATCGAAAATGTGTTTCCAAGTCGTCAGTAAAGTGAATATGGTGGGAGTAAAGTTACACTGAATATAGATTTTTAGTTTAATTTATTTCAATAAAATTAACTAAATGGTTCCTTATTATCGACTGGAATCTTATTTCATATTAAAATACATTTTTATTATCACGTTTTCGGCTTACTTATACGTAACACAGTCCGCCATTCTGACTCACTCAGTATACATTAAGGGTGTTCAAGTGCGATGATGTCATATTTTAATAAAATAGTGATAGTTTAGTACACGATACTTGTGAGAGCAGTTTCCTCGTACGAAACAATTGTAGGTGACTTAGTTTTCTCATAACGGTGCATCAAAGTCAAAATTAGCATATTTTGCTGTCATACAAATAGTGAAAACCAATTGACTTACGTACGTGAAATAATACACAGTGAAATAACATACTATGGGATACGTAATAAAACTTTAGAAAAAATTTCGCGTATTGTTTTTGTATTTTAAAAAATTGCTGGATTTGCAACTTTTTTCCTGCACTTTTGTGATTTTTTTATTCAAAATATTACGTTGTGGTTTTTTTTTTTTTTTTTTTTAATTTATATTGCATAGCTCGTGGGATGTAAATTCACAGAAAATAATTTTGTTTACGTACGTCAGTTAGTTTTCACTATTTGCATGGCAGCGTAACAAGTAAATTTTGACTTTGACACCCCGTTATGAGAAAACTATGAGAGCTAAAATTTTTTCGCAAGGGAGTAAAATGCACTCAAAATATTGTCTACAAAACAAACACTATTTCACAAAAATATAAAATCATGATTTTATCGCACCTGAACGCCCTTAAAACTGAATACTACACTACAAGGAGCTGTTTTCCAAAACAGTCTCTTGCAAGAACGGAACAACCGTGCACACCCCACTGCTGTTTCTTCGGGTCGCAGGCACGGCGTTATCGAACAGCTTGACACCGCCCATGAAATGTTATTTCCGAAGGTGTCAGAGGAGGGTGCGAAAGGAGCAGTTCTCGATCTCGAGAGAGCAATGCGTCACATTTTGCCGGAGAAATAGAGCCGCGAGAAGGAGGATGGCTTTTCCTCCGGGAGACCTGCCAGGCCCTCTACGTATGTTCGTGTGTTACACGTACACGGGCCTGTACTTGTCACACGTTGTAACATTTCCGCCCGCGTCGATCTGCGCTAACCCTCCTTCGAGTCATGGACGGATGTAGAAAATGGTGTAGAACGTCACGGAATGGCGTATGTCCAAAAAAAACTGTTACGTTTATAATATGAACCTATTACTAGAATCGTTCAAAGATCATGTACGTTTGGCAGGTACTGAGCCCAGTTTAATATGATTTAATACGTACATAAATTCGTAACCTTGCTCTCGCAGGGCTCTGGGATGAGCAGTAACGCCATTAATAATCTATCGGAAAAGATCGTCATTCGCAGGTAGGTCATCCTTGCTCTTCGGACGGAATAGTGCGATAAAAGGTATTCATAATCAGGCCAGAAGCTTGGCAGATAATGGTTTGCACCATTCAAGTACATAACAAAACTTGCTAGTACTCTTATTACAACTAATCTAAGATTGTGCCCTAGAAATACGTCACTGAGAAAAAATATCTGCTAACAAAGTTGGCAAAATCGGTTAGCTGCGCATATGATGTATTTTTTACACACTTGGCTTCGAAACCTGTATTTTGCAATGTATTTAGCATTGATTTATGTGAATATACCACCCCCTATTAACTTTCTTATTGGTTATTTTACACGGTATGCAAGTGTTCTGGAAAAAAAAATTTCGCCGCATCATTTTATTTATTCTCTTATTACTGCTATGATTATTAGGCATACCAATTAAACAACAGTCCGACCGCTTATTCAGTGGTTATAGCCCCTGGCCGTCGGGCTAAGGGTTTCGGATTCGATTCCCCTGTGGCGGTGGAGTATAAAATTAACGCTACCTCTGCTGGTTCAGTACTGGATGATGTGTTTGTTCTCACGCCCCAATCCAGTGGAAGGCAATGTCAAACCACCGAAGCATCACCCTGGTGGTCCACCTGAGGCAGCCAACATTCATATAAACAGGAATGTCAAAGGAAAAAAAAAACAGAACAAGACATGACCCTGCACACAATTAAAATGTGTCCAATAATCGTTGTTCAATTAGAGGCGCATTTGGGAAAGAAATAGGCACCAAAGATTTTACTTAGCGATTTACTATTTTTTTTCTACTGAATGGTGAAACTTAACCATTTAAAATGTATAATTCTTCGAAATTATCAATTGATTAAATTACTTAGCTGGTGTTTTACATTTAGCCGACAGCGAGGTCATTTGATACGGTTACACACAACTTTACACAAGGCCAGGAAACGGGAGAGGAATAGACTATAGCTTTTGTTAAGGATAGTGTGCAGATTATCGAGAAACTTATTTGAATAAATATATTAGACTGAAGCCGTAACAACATCTCTAGTACATGCTACAAGTAGGCAGAACAAACGGAACTATTTATGATTACTGAAAACTTGACATGCTTTCCTTAACAACCACCCTTTTCTTATATACGGGCAGACTTTTTCTAAGATGATGCTGGATAAAACTGTTTCACTTATTTCAATATCACAAAGAAAGCATATGTAAGTAACCACTAGAATATCCTTTTACGGTGTATTATAACGACTCTGACATCTGTTGCTCAATATTTCTCTCTCTTTCTCTCTCTCTCCTCCTCTAGCCCTCCCTATTTCTTTCTCTCTCTCTCTCTCTTAACATACTCTTCCTGGACACTTCTTCACGCCTCAGTGCTTAGCAATTTAACATTTTTTGTATCTTAGTCTAAATTTCATTAGATACGCTGCAAAGCACAGCTAATAACAATTTAATAAAATTTAGAATAAGGATAAATGTGAAAATCTTACTAATATCACGGTATCATTACAACATAGAAACATATTAATGAAAATAGGCGTGGCAAAGATTCGTGGGACAAAGCGGTAAATGGATTTAAATGGAACCACCCAAGTTCAAGTTTAATTCTTAGCAAATAATCCCTTACAGGTGTACCAATCAAGCAATTTATTATTTGTCGTTTCCGAAATGCCGGCCTCCGTCTGCGATGCGAGAAGTCCTGCGTTCGAATCCTGGCTTGGGCACGGCTGTTATGTTGTCCCCGTTCTTTTTAAAAGCAGGAAAAAATAATTGCCAGAAAATAAATCCTCGCACGTTTTTGAGTGATGTACGCAGTTTTCTTCGCATGCTTAAAACTGCGATCCGTCACACGCGCGGTGCAAAATATTTTTGGGGAATAAATCTCGATGAATTTCCAATTCCTCGGGGAAGTTGCGGGACGTATTTTGTGTCCACGTCTGCAAGGCTATAAATATCCTGGTTTATTCTGTTATCGACGACTACATCCCATATAACAATACACTAAGAGCTTGTCCCATCTTCAGCGAGTATTACCATAGACCTAACTCACGTGTAATCGTCAGCTTGCAATAAACTTAAGTAGTCGGGTACATAACGAACCTCAAATAAGTTTATTTTTCCGTCATCAAAAGTAAGGGATTCCAACAAAATGTAAAAAGAACCTGTGACATTTGAAGCGTATTTTCAGAGCCATAGGAATGAATGTAAGAATGGCATCTACTACCGCGCGAGATGACGTGACAATCTCGTAAAAACCAAGCGAAGTGACCGACCGAGGTGGCGCAGTAAAAACCGAAATTAAAAAATATTTGCGTTTTGATTTTAAACTAATTTTGGCATCCGTAAACCACTCGCGCAGAGGTTTTCGGAGAGTAAATTGATTTTAAAATCAAAAGGCGAATGTTTTTAAATCCTGTTATTATAGAGCCCTGGATATTATCGTACTAAAAATTATAAAAATTACAGTTTTCCATTTTTATGTAAGGCACTAAAACATGTTGGCGCAAAAACATTTTTCGCGACAATCCAGAGCCCCTAGCAAATATCGTTAAAAACAGTCATTCAAATGTATAGGAATTTTGTCAATTTGGTGAAAACCAATAAAAAGCACTCCTATAAAATAGTTTTTGCCAACCATGCAAGCCAACATGTTGCTAATATGATGAGTTACTACTGAACTATTTATGAAGCCGAAATTTCGCAACTTTCATTTCTGGGCAACTCTAAAGGTAACAACATATCTTCTCATAAAGATGGCAAAAACTGGTTGCTAGGATTACTTTTTTTTTTTTTTTTTTTCGGGTTTTCGATATTGAGTTTCTAATTTTTACAAATGCCGTAAAAGTTTTTAAAGTTAAATAATAATGAACCACGCCATCTCGACGCAAATCCTCAAAAGGCTACTACAGTTGAAAGGTTGTAAAATAGTTAGTTCAATTTAACACAATGACCGAATTAACTTGTAAGATCGTAACAAATCGTTGCTGAAAATAAGCATATCGAGAGCTATTACTCTACAATAAATAACAACGAAGTAGGTCTGGGAGTTTTAAAACAAGCAGGTGAAGTGTATAACGATGTAGGTTACAGTGCTATAGAGGGACACGATGCTTTGTAACAATGGTCATTCTAGCACGTGGTTGTTTATCACAGCTACGAACCAGTAAAAGCCAAACGAAATATCCTACCGGCCAGGCGAGAATGGCTTTTCTACTGATATCAGCACTAGCGCAGACACGAGTAAACATGATTTATGTACTTATAACAGGATCTCTGATCATACTTTGCCACGGGTTTTGATCCTTCGCTCCGATCTTCCGCTCTCACATACCGACAGTGTTTCTTTTTACTTAAGGGTATCGCCTAACCTGAACGCGGCGAGCTGTGTAAAACGCCAGAACAAATAGTTTTATTTAAAATTTCTCCACGTGCGTACATTGTGTCAGGTTAAGAACATTGACTAATAGTTACACACCCGAAAAGTTTCCATTTTCAAATTCGCCATCTTAAGTATTATAAAGATGTGTTTTTATTTATAATTTTAAGATTTACTACCAATAAATTCGTGTCTAAAACGGAGAGCAAAACACACATTTTCGCCATTTTAGACCGCGAAAAAAATAAGCTTTACATGTCAGTGGAGGACTGAAATGGGTAAGCACACTTGTAACGAACGTTGTTTGAATGTTATTCCTAAACAGAGATCATCAACGTACGTTGAGCAGCTTCCGAATAAACGTATTATACACGTTGAACCTCTGCAAACCACTCCCGGCGCACAGAGAGATCGGTTTGTTTGGCGCAATAATAACATTGGTTAGAATACGGACAGTGAAACAGAGTGTTTCTGAAATCAAATTATTTTATTGTTCTAATATAGGTGCCCCAAAATGTAATATTTGGCTGGCATAACAAAAATATTTTTTGGCTACTGAGTTTCGCTTTAACACACCTAAAAAAATAATTTATTTAGAAATGATAAACACTTGAATCTGAGGCATGCAAGACACCGGGCTGTATCTTAACCAAACACGAGCAGACTGATGGTAGCACTGATTAAAGAATTTACTTGCTTATAATTTCCAATAATTAATATTTACATGACATTTAATTAAAATGTACTTACAGTTTTACAATTATAGAAAATAAAACACTATAAAGTGCCCCAAAGCCATCCCCGCTTACTGCACATATTTGATTGTCCGTATACAAACAAAATATTTCGTTAGGACTTTTTCTTGTGCGTGGCACATAAAATAATTCTGAATATATATTAGTTGAGAAATTCCGATTTCTCGAAGACAATATAAAAAACACCTCGACAGATGTGTCTGCCAACTTTTGGAGTGCAAAGTTTTCTCTGGCGTAATTTCTGGGGCACGATTTCTGGCGCCTAGATTTCGTATATATCTTATTGTGGCGCAAGAGATCGCGCTTAAGGGTGCTGCCTACAATGTCGTTCAAACGCGTTGTAATGTGAGAAACTATTCCACGTGTGTCCATTGTGCCTATTTGCGAAAAGAAAACAAACTTCCGACAAAGACGGAATTATATGATCACCACTTGAAGTTCTATAGTAAAAATAGATTTGCGACGGGGAATTTGGGGGGGGGGGGATTTTTGCACGTTAGTTCAGCGCTTGGCTCGTTGAGGCGATGCGGCATTTGATGCGCGTTTCCAGATCGCCCTTATGTCTCCGTCACTTCCGAGCCTCTAACGCGCAGGTAGGCGGCGCCCTTAAACAACGTCACTATGGCAAAATGTTTACTTACAAAGTTGACAAAAACTGTTTTCTAAAATTACTTACTTTTTTTTCTGGTGACTTTAAAAATTCTCAAGATAAAATATCGGACGTTGAAAGCTTTAATTTGTGTAGGCTAATTGGTCCATTCGACTGCAGTTTATTTTAATTTATTTATAGTTTGATTTTATATAGATTATTCAACTCTCTTCATAACTCAACAAAACTTTACTATCAACTAAATATTTCATTGATTAAATGCTTAAATATTTGTTTTGTCGTATACAAACATATATGCCGGTTGCAAATTCCTCACACTACACTTAAGAGAATTTCAGAAACATAAATTTGTGAGCAACACGGCGTCGCGTACAGAGCGTGAGTTGCGAAACGGCGAACGTGCCTGGAGGTTTAATATTTTTAATAAAGTAACCGCGCTTCATGAATCTAGAGTACCGGCTCGCCTGCCCGCTCCCAGCCACTGAATTTAAAGTCCCTCCTAGACATTAAGTCGAAGTTATCTCTGTGTGCGAGGTCTCGCGTGTGTCTACGTGTATACAGTGTCTACATACACAACTACAAAACAAATTTAAACCCCTTCGCGTCACTTGCAATTACAGTCAGAACTCATTAATAAATACCCCGTTTATATGAATTACTCGATAATACACAGTTAATGTTCTACCCCTTAAACTCGTATACACTTACATATGTTAAATGATCTGTGTATTACAAAATAACATTAATATTAAATACAAAGTAGTTTTTGGTCCCAAGAAGAGAAAGTACTAATGAAAAAAGTTATTTAATACAAACTTCTAATGTGAAAACGTATGAAGTCATGCCTGTAACTACTAGTATTTCGGAGCTGTTGGACCAAGGCATCATCCAGAATTCCAAACAGAAATACAGAAATCGCACTGTCTCATTTCTTATTCGGCAGATGAAATTGAAGAATCTATGGTGCAAGTGGAATGCATTACATGCTATGAGAAATATTTTTATAGCTTGGGAAGCATTATCTTGATTATAATAGTCTGAACATATCAGGAGATTTGGAAAATGTTTTGTTATTATGCTATATAGTATTTCTTTTTTGCATTGTGCAGTATCGATTGACTTCAAAGTTAAGAAAAAAATACATATATATTTCTCCCTCTTGATAGTGTTAGAAAGTTTATTTTAACCTATGCATTCTCAGTCTATTAACAAAAAACCTTTACGTATAATTACTATTCTTATTGCTCTACTTATGTATTTTTGTCAAAATTTCATTAATACAAGTTTGTTTATTACAAATTGGCAATATTTGGGTCACTTCAGGTCTGTATTAAAAGAGTACTGACTGTGCCTATATTTGTGACAAATCAATTAATTACCTCCAATCGCACATTACAAAACAACACAAAAATAAAGTTTGTAACGCAGATACCGAGCGAGATGGCGCAACGATAACACGTTGGACTCGCATTCGGAAGGATCCGGGTTTGATCCCCAGCTCCGGCCATCCTCATTTCGGTTTTCCATGGTTTCCCGAAATCACTCCAGGCGAATGTTGCGATTTTTCGTTATAAGTTTTCGTCTCGTAAGACTCCGTAACTGTGAACATTACTGAGAATTTGTCGTTTTCTCCTTAAATACCATTTTTTCTTTTAAAAAAAAAAGCCAATTGCCATGCCGGGATTAATAGCCCGAAAGTAGTATATCGGTACATGTCAAGCAATTTACAGCATTAAAAAGTATACTTCTGAAATAAATAGTGAATATTTGGTGTTCCATTATCAACAGTATTTCAATTTACTGCAACTTTACTAAAATTAGTAGCTGTTAAATAGCAGTAAAATGGTAAGAAATATACAAAGACATTATAGGTATAATCGTAAAAATTCTATAGTAAAATAATTTCTAAAAATTATGGTTACGAAATAAAAACAATAAATCGAAGCACTTAGGCGTACTAATGCAAGCACCTCAGCATACTCCTGTTAACAACGTGCGTTTCTTTATTATGGTGTACGACAAGTTTTAACTCAGCATTATTAAAACTGGCATTTGTAATATTTATTCATTCCGTTTCAGTACCAAATTCAGGTAGATGAGGTTCGTTTCCCGATTATAATATATTCGATGTTAAGCCTTTAGGAAATACCACCTTTTTAAGTTGCCCGTCGTAAAAGAAAACCGGTACTTTGTGATCGTGAGAGCGCATACGATATTGCAAAATAATACCGGTTATTTTATCGGTATTCAGGCCACACTATTGCAGACAACCCCTCTCCGCTGAATTTATTCAACTGCAAGTCAACAATCTTCTTAACTACCGATCGCTGTAAAAGCCAACGAGAGAGACGTAGCAATTTTCTGAACGACATAGGTAACAGAACTTGAAATCACTCACGCCCGAAGCCAGACTCCAAGCCAATAGCTCTCTATAGTCAAAATATACGTTCGACAAAGTTACGATTGAGAACTGGAGGTGAAGAAAGGGGCAGGAGGAGGGCATAAGGACTCTTCACTAGAAGAATTTCATCATCAGTGCATCGAGTGGCAGTGGAAAAAAAATCTCTTCTCGGATTGAGCGCGCAGTTCAGGGAACCCCTAGACGCCCCTTCCCACCCACCACCCCCACAATTTTCCATCCTTCCTATAGGTGGGACGGGAGGGGTAGATACGCCATCGACGTACCTAATTTTATTAGCCCCTCCGTGAGTCGCGTGAGGAATGAAGTCAGTCACGCAAAGTGCCTCCCGCCGACAAGTCCTCGATTCTGAAAAACGACCCGACATTCAACACGCACGGCTCGTCCTCCGTTTCTGCCGAGCTACACCATGAAAGGGAAGCTGATTATTGGCGGTTCGCGATAAAGTGAGCAGATATGAACACCATCTTGTCTAGAATAATAATTTTAAAATATTATTTATTGTGACTTCAGATGTTAACTTCTGAGTATAGTACAATATACACTTTGATTGTTTATTAGGTATTTTTGTTTACATTAAAAAGTGGCAGGAAACTATAAATCTTTGGTGGGCGGTAAGAAGGCCACAAGAAATATGAAAATGATGCAAATGTTATGAGGCTTGTGCTCTTCTTCCTGTCCAATAAAGGCGATACGAAGGGTTACCGCTACAACGTCCACTAAATGCTGCAGAAAGTCACATGTATCAATAGGAAGTGGATAGACTTACGATCTTCTCACCGCCCACGAAAGAAATAATCAGAAAATAAACAAGTAACTAGGGTTCCAAAAGTGATCACTTATCCTGAACCACCTATTTTATCAGTAACATGTGAACTAGGGATTCCATTCTGCATCACTAATTGCTGAAAATTTAGGAGTTTTCACCAGATTTTTTCAGTAACTAAAAAAAGACAAACGAAAATATGAACTCTTATTTTTATAACGTTTAGCATGTAGCCCGTGACATCTAATTTCAGTGTAAATTATTTCACAGCAAAAATGCCACATTTCACACTGTTCACCCCATAGGGATTTAACGACAACATTGGACATAATATATGTGTACATATGTGTGTAGTAAGAATTTCGCAGATTTTTCTCCCCTTTAAAAGGAGAGTGCCGGTGAAGTTTCTTACCGTGAGTCTGCAAATCCCTTTCGGTTCAAGTCCAGATCAGCCACTGCGGTAACAGTACACAAACACATTCATAAATACAGGCGAAGTGAGGCACACATAAAATACACTAAAGCTCGTGGAGTATATTTATTGCTCTAACCTGTCACATTACTTTGCGTTCTTTACGAAACGAATAGCCATAGCATAAAGCCAAAACAACGACTCTCAGCGCTCCCTGCATTTGTAATGACCCTATTTATTCCACCGTGTTTCGGAGCTATGATAAATCTCGAAGTATGTCCTCGAAAATGGTCCACAATTCACGTTAAGGTGAGGATACTGTTGCCCATTACGTGCAAAACAACGATGGTCCATCTCATAATTCACGCCGGTGTATGTCGCAAAGCTAGCAATGGAATGGTAGATGTGCCTATCCATTTCTTTGTAATCCGAACACATGACTACGCTGCGAACGAAAATATAGATGGAAAGGATAGCGTGATAATGCAAGAACTATATTTATCACAGTTGCTGAGTACTTACTGATATGACATGGCAATTGTCTTTTTTTTTTTTAAACTGACACTACAAAACCAAAATGGTGGAAATCGGTTAAAAATGCGAAACCGGTGAAACATGCGCTGCTGTAATTTAGTGGCATGAGAACTGATTCTTACCGAGACTGAATTTTGTAGATTACAATGTGATTAAGTTGAACACTGTTCTCACGCGGAATCTTGCTATAGGCAGTTCGGGATAAAATGAGAATTTTTAAAACCTTGGTTACTTTTTTTTTTTCCTTTCGTATAATTTATGTTCTCCTGCCGGTTTTTAATGTAAATAAAGCAACCTACGAAAAATAGAAATGTAGACTATCGATTACATTATACTAAAAAGTTAACGTCTCAAATCACAAAAAATAAACTTTTTTTTTCTTCTTCAATTGTTACTCTCTAGGCAAAGTGGTTTTAAGCAGTGCTAACTTTATCGCGAACTACTGACATATGCGTTAGTTCCTAGTTCATTAGGACGAACGATTCACAGGTCAACAACAGTGACACTTTGTGAAAATTGTTTCAGTGACCAACACAAACGTAGCTGTGGGTTGATCATATACACACCGCTTCGTGTCCTCGCTAACTATAATTGCGACTGTTTTTAAAAGGGAATGATCTACAATTCTGGATTCCCCAATTTCCTCTCGTTCCGTTATCAGTGGCTGTACTAACATTTTTGGCACAGCAGAGCATAGATAAAAAAAAACTTTACAGATTTGCTGAAATGGTTGAAACCTCAAAATCTACATTCTGTGACGGGAAACAACTACACAAGCGACTACATTGGCCACACAGTAATAGACGCAACGCCTTACGGAGTGCAAAAAGCGAACTAAACGATTACCCGTACTACGTAGATGCAGGAAGTGTAAAACAATCTCTCCTTCCCCTGATTTATTGCAATAACAATAAACCCATACCAGACAAGGATCAATGCCCATTTAAATTTAATTACGCGGGAAGTAGTGTGGCCATTTGGATTTATGTATTTTTCATCATAATTCTTGTTTCAGTTTCCTTTCTTAAAATTTAACTCCACTGGAACATAAAATACTTACTTATAGATAGAATTTCTGACGTACATACAAGAAATTGCATGCTACTTCTTTTACGGAGCCCAAAGTACTTACCTAATATTGATTTACATTCTGCTACGGTATGTTTCGACAGGGTAGGATATCAGTGAAACAAGTCAGCACTCTCGAGGGCACTGGGCGGGGGCGCCTGGCGGGCCGTGCCGCCTTCCCCTCTCCTGCTCGCTTCCAACAACCCGGCGTCGAGACAGAAGACTGCGCCCCTCCTCTTTCCCCTCCCCAAGCTTCACAATCACCAGTCACGCGACGAGTCAGTGAACAGAATATTCCACTTACATCAACCAGCATTGTCAGCGATGTCTTAGAATATCCTGGACGTCGTCGCGGGCGACTATAAATACCGGCCGAATGCGCGCAAAGACGGAGTTACGGCACTTAGCTGGTGAGTGTTCGCAACTGACTTGGCAGCGAGGAACGAAGCGGGACCAGCGGATCGAGGAGAGGCTACGGAGATGTAAACGACGGTGACACTCTTCGAGTGGTGTGAGTAAGGGTGAGAGTGGACGAACACACTGTTTAAAATTTACGTAAATTCACTGAAATATTTACAGAAAAGTACTGTAATTTTACAGAAGTGGCTTCCATGATTTTTTGTTTACAGAAATTTGCCGTATTGCCAGTTTACGGATGTTTGACTGTAACTTTCCATAAATTCATAGAAACATGTTTCTACAATTTTAAAGCGTATTTTACTGTGTTTCTTAAAAAAGAAGAGGTATTAATAATCACTATGAATCCTGGAGTTAATCTGCATGCACAATAGTGCTAAACGAAAAAAAGACAAGACAAGCTAAGGTAATAGAAGTTAAGTGCTGCTTCCTGGTTATCCACACCTTGCCGCGAAGAGAAGAGCAATACAAACAAGGAATTGTATCGCGCATGGACAAAGGGCCGATCAGTCCAGTAAGTGACTGAAGTGTTCCGAGTAGTGACCACGTAGGCGTTTTGGCCCAACTGGGAGCGAAACCGGCATAAGGTGCATTTGAATATCATTAGTCCCCCTCCCCTAGGTGCTGCTATTGTCCTACAGGGCCATTAGGGGGGCGTGTCCTTGGCTGGGATTGGTTGTTTGGGTCTTTCGGTACGAATAGCACTTAAGTGCCATGAGGTCTGCGATTGGCTGAGAGGGCTTAAACCCCGCCCTAGGAGGATGGGGCGGCGGAGTGAGGGGGAGGCGAAGTGAGGGGAATGGACCTTTTTGGTACAAGTTATGCCTAAACACCATGAGGAGGAAGAGGATGTCTACCCCCTCTTTTGCACCCTATGCTTGTACTAGCCTACCTCTACCCTTATAGCACACCCCCTCCCTATCATAGCCTCCCTTTCCTTATGATATACCCCTGTCCTGTCTTAAAGCATACCCCTGTAGCCTCTCCTGCCCCCTCCCTTTCCTTATGACATATCCTTCTAGCCTACCCCACTCAATGGCCACACGCATCTTATATTCTCCTCGCTTCATCACAGCTGAAAAAAAAATCGCACCTGTTCTCTGCATGACGTGCTAGCGGGTATGTATCTTTAAAAGTTATTTATCTCTATAGACTAAAATCTTTTTCTAATAATGTAACTAATGAAGTTCTCTAATTCAGGATGTCAAATACAAAAGTTGTCTCTTATAAAGTTGATATCTTAACACTGCATAGAACTCACTCATAAATTTTCACTGTGGTACAATGCTTAAAGCTTCTGAATGGCAATTATAAAGTCGTGGGTTCGAATCCCAGCAAACTCGAAAACTTTTTCAGGTCACTAAACAGTGCGTCAGCATCTCGAGAAAGCATAGCAAATAAGAATATGTCGTATTTCTGGAAAATGGAGTACTAGTATCTTAAAGAAATGTAATTTTTTTTGCGGAAAACGAATTGTTCGTAATTTTACAGAGGGTTCTGTTATCAAGAAAAAAAGGAGTGTCCGTTACTTTACGAAGATTTTTAGATAATTTTTTTCCTGCACTTTTCCGTAATTTCACGGAAATGTTTTCTAACAGTGCAGGTTGAATTGTAGCTGTGCACTGTGAGACATTTATAGATAAAAACGTATGTTGTCGGACAGATTTGAGAGAAAGTGAGAAGGGGGGTATTAATTATACACTAGAGTAGTAAATTAGGCTTTAAGAGAGATTATATATATATATATATATATATATATATATATATATATATATATAATATATGTGTGTGTGTGTGTGTGTGTAATGGTGAAAATGCAAAACCTCGTATGTCACAATTGGAAAGAGCTCAGATGGGCAGATAAACTGGAAATGAAATCTTACTGGCGTGGAAGGAATTTTACAGCCCTTTTGTTTGCATCAATACAATAAAATGTGCTTTGGAAAAAAACAAATTTATTGGACATTCTTATTATTGCCGATGAACAATGTGTAAAAATGTAAATACTGCCAAAAATTGACATACGAGGTTTTGCACCTCCATCATCGATATATATAATATGTAGGTGTTTAATTTGAAAAGCGTTAATCCCAAGTGTTGTATACTTAATGCAGAGTGTTGTAATTAAATTAAGAATTTTAATTTAATTAATTAATTTAAATACCCAATCCCTTCATCCTAAACGAACCTGGCTGCGCACAGGACAGCAAAGTTGTTACAATACGTTATATAAATCACAGTCTTACCCCATGCTACGGGCCGCGTTTGATGCAGTGGCTACAGCACTCGCCTTTCACCAAGGCGATCGAGGTTCGATTCCCCGTGGGTCGATTCCCGGATTTTGGCATAATGGGAATCGGAATCGTACCGGACGATGCCGCTGGTCGGTGGGTTTTCTCGGGAATCTCCCGCTTCACCAGTCCTTCTCATTCCGGCGCCTCTCCGTTATAGGGCCTCGTTTCATTTCATCCTCCGGAGCAAACCTACAGCCCTACGGATGCGCAGTCGTAAGTCTGCAGGGATGCAATACCCTGGCTCTCGGGTATCTTCCTCATACGATATTTATTTAATATCTTCTTTAGCATAGCCAGAATTTTAATAATGTATTCTTAAAAATTAATAAATCTGAGCTGACAGTAAAGTTACAGAGTGTTGAGCCGCGGTGTCTGAATCTCGCAGGCGCGGGACGATCGCGCGAAATGGCCAGAACGCTACATACGAGACCAGCATCCCAATTAATTACTGGCTCTGCAGCCCCCCGGAGTGATGAGGAGGTTGGGGGAGGGGAGTGAGAGAAGCGCATTTCTAATCGTCCCCCGCGGGACATTCACGGCCGTGATGTATGCCCCTTCCTCAACGCACACATCGGCACGGCTAGTTCACTTGAATGGCGCGACCCCGCATAAATCACCGTCCTCTGAATGCTGCAAGGCCAGAGATCCTGGCGAAAGAGGAAGGGGTAAGGGAGGCGGGAAAAAAATATCGCCTGCGGTGGGGGTTGGTTCCGAGTGGGGGTAAAACGTGGTAAATCAAAACAAAACTGTCGGCTCGTTCACGAAGTGTCTCCCGCAAAACAGAGAAGGGAGAGGGACTCACGTGCGATAGATACACTTTGTAACGCAGCAATTTCCCGTTCGGATAACGCCCGGCGGTGCGATGCGCGCGCACGCACGCCGTCAAAATGCGTTTCTGAACGACGAATCCCGCTCCCTCCCCCCCTTCGCAAACGCGATAACGCGCCGTGGTGCATAAAGTTGCCGGGACACGCAAGTCAAACACGAGTTCGGAAAATAATGAATGACGTGTCACCTTTGTTCCAACCCCTAACTCCGAAGCGCTTGTAACACGTCGCTCGAAATCGAACACAAAAAGTACACACTCGGATGAGTAACAGCCTATAGGACGTATCTGCATTCCGGCCGGTGATCTATACAGGGAAACACGTAATCAAACCTTGCGGTTCACGACTACCACAGCGCCGTAACATGGCGTGCCTGAAAAAAAAACGTGAATTTTGTGGCTAACAGTTTTTTTATACTCGTCAAATGCCCTGCATAGACAATAATAAAGAATATACAATAGATATATTATATAATTCAAAATTTATATTAATTATATATTTTTAATGTTCCATAATTATAAACGCTGTATTTTTTCTACTGGGCTGTCGATAATGTCACGTAGAATAACGAACCGAATGAAATACTAAAACAAAAATTTTAAAAAATATATTTATAATTAATTAAAAAACAACAAATGTGAAATAAAAAAGATAATGTTATTCTCGCGCATGCTTACTAACAAATATTTTAATTTTTGTTTTGTATTATTTCCATTTGGAACTAATGCGACTATCGAGAACTATCACGCTTGAAACATGCAGTCATAAAAAAAAATATTTCTAGGCCACACGAACTCATGAGTTTCAAACTACAGTAAAAGAGGTAGAAGTAGTTTGCGTTTACGTGGCAGATATTCATAATTTTATAATTGCAAGACACTGTGTTCGTTTTATAGACGTTACTAGTGACTACATTTTCCACTTGTTTTTTTTTTTTTTTTTTTTTTTTTTTTTTTTTTTTTTTTTTTTTTTTTTTTTTTTTTTTTTTTTTTTTTTTTTTTTTTTTTTTTTTTTTTTTTTTTTTTTTTTTTTTTTTTTTTTTTTTTTTTTTTTTTTTTTTTTTTTTTTTTTTTTTTTTTTTTTTTTTTTTTTTTTTTGCTGTCACAGTCCTCTCATAGCGACATGACAAAGTCAAAATTTGCACGTTACGGGAATAACAAAAACCAAACGACTTACCCAAACGAAATAATTTACAATGAAATTATACATTACGAGTAATATACAAAAATATTTAAAAACACAACATGTAATTCCTTTGAACTTAGAAAAAAATCAGAAAATTATGACAATTTAATTTATTTTTGGCAATGTTTCAAAATACAAAATTTTTTTGTTGAGTATTTTGAATATATTAGCATATGACCCATAATATCTCATTTCAGTGCAAATTATGTGATCCCAGTAAGTCACTCGTGTTTTGTTATTGCTATGTTCCCGCAACTTGTAAATTCCAACTCTGGCACGCCGCTGTGGGAGAACTATGAGAGCTAAAACTTTTTACAAGCGGGAAATGTAGTCACAAGTAACGTCTATAAAACGAACACTGTGTCGTGAAAATATAAAATTACGAAATTTTACCACATGAACACCTTTAATGGCGCGGTTCACCTCAGTTTTCAATGTATTTTATTATTTTTATATTTGTACCAGATATTTTTTTCTTATTTTAGACATAAATTGTGACTAAATCTTTCTCTTAGGAAATTTTTGTCTCTCGTATAGTTTTCGCGTAATGAGTCGTAAACGTCAAAATTTGCACTTTACGGTTTTATACACGCCACTAAAACCAACTGACATATCAAACTGAAAAAATTCACAGTGTATAACAATGTTGTATGGTGTGATTTGACACACATAGAAACAAAATAATATATAGTTTTGCATTTTAAAAAAAGTTGAAATTTTTTAATTTTCATTTTAAAATTCAACATTTTTATTAAATACAAAAATACTTTATTTTTTGTTTCATGCAACATTGTTAGACATTGCAAATTTTTTCGGTTTGGTATGTCAGTTGGTTTTAGTGGCGTACATAAAACTGTAAAGTGCAAATTTTGACGTTTGCGACTCATCACGCAAGTACTATGTGAGATACACAAATTTCCTAACTATGAGGAAGATATAGTCACAATTTATGTTTAAAATAAGAAAAGAAATATCTGGTACAAATATAAAAATAAAAACAGACATTGAAACCTGAGGTGAACGATGCCCTTAATGAACAAAATCGTGAACGCCTGTACGCAAAATACAATTCAGTACAATCTGCTGTTACGGTCGGAGACACTACAAATATACGGAGTATTTCAGATGAACATTTACCAAGCCAAAGATATGTGTACTTAGGAAACGGAAAAATTCAATGACGCGCATGTCGGAATCCACTGTCCTATTGTATGCATACTCATGTCCCGTCTGCTCGTTCCATGTGTGCTGTTGTTCCAGTGCGTAGCAACTAGTGGACAAATGGACGTGGCTTGAATATACCGAACATAAGAAAGCGAATTCTAACATGCAGGTCATTGAATTCGCGAATTTTCTCCTTTCTATCTATACGCTGTAACTGGTTTCTCGACAGAAAATATTACTTTTGTTAATGAAGTTGCCAAAACTGTTCCCTAAGATCCCCCTTCCTGCTTCGTTTACACTAGTTACGAAAACCGTGGGGAGTTAGTTCATTTTGACCAACGTTCTAATAAAAGAAGATCCAATATTGCTTAGTAAATATCAAATAGAATTACTCTTAGTTGGGATAAACAAAAACTTTATATTGGCAAAATGTTTTCCTTTAAGTTGCTAAGACTAAAGATTGCCCCCTCCTTTTTTTTTTCTTACGCTGGCTTCCAAAAATCTGGGGAGTTCATTATGAACCAAGAAAAGGCAATATTGTTTACTACCAAACTGAATTCCTTCTTGTTGTTATCACATCAAAATGATTATGAATGTGCGCCTTTAAGTCACGAGGTACTTACTAATTTTTCAGGGTTTAATACAATTAGCTTTCTGAATCACCTTAAATGATTCGTTTTGCTTTAAATTTTCTCTTTCCAAAATATAGTAATGGGTCCACAACGGGTTTATGTTGGGAACAAACTATTACTTGCTTTAGTAAGCCTGAACTGGAAATTATTTCTTTTTCTGCAGTTAATGTTAGCAATTTGTACAAATGCACTCGGCCAGCAATAAAGTTAGTCCTGCTTCAGTTTTATGATGAAAATATGGCATGGCGACCAAGTTAATTTATGAGCATTTCCAGATTCGATTGGAAATTATAGCTTAGAGTTTATTATGACATGAAACCGATAAACCATAACAAACACTCACGCAATATTTGCGTCCACAAATTACCGAACAATCAGAGTCTACCATTTATCCTGCAGATAGCAGCTTCGGCCAGTCGATCGTGCTGCCAGCTGATATGCAAAAAAAAAACAATCGCAAATACTTCATCATGACGACACAAAGACTAAATATCTACGATACATCGAAACGTGGCTTCACATTAATGTATGCGGCTTGACGAATCATTCCTTCCGTGGTAGGCTAATACTTCCAAAATCGTTATTCTATGAATTCGCATGCCCTCTTTGCGTTCCTACAAAACCTACTATATTGTGCATCTCAGTTACGCCGTTCAGACTTGTGACAGTTTGTGACCGTAAACAGGACTTCAGTTCAGAAATTCCATCTTTTTCTGGAAAACCCTAGGTCATTACAGCTGTAGTTACGGTGATATTTCTTGAACGAGAACTTCCAAAATCTGGTAATCGAAACTAAGATAGAATTGACACTTTCGAAGTTAATTAACACGAACGAGTAATGAAAAAGAGGAGATTTTTTAAAACTTTATAATTGAACCTATGAAATCTTTGCAACCACTGACAAGGTATTATTTATTTGCCGTAAATATCTGGCAGTAATATATGCTAGTCGTACAACAATATCTAAAAAGCCCTTGCAACATACAGCATTTACAATTGACGTTTGTCAATGTAAGTTTAATCACCACAAATGAACATAAAAATTTGAAACGACACATAACAAATCCATAAAAATAATATTTAATATAAATGGCTACCACTAAACTACACAGCTCATTATTCCTATATACGAACTAAACGCATAAAGGTAAAACCATACTCATTACATTACAAACGTCGAAGAAGGTCGAGACGTAACGATAACACCTTAAGGTGACAGACTCCAAACCACTGTTAATCGACTCAACACGAGAATTCTTACCTTACGTTAGTCGTGTAGTGCACAGATTATAAACCACTATCGATCAAGCCTTCTCGCAACGTAATTGTTGAATACAAATGTATGAAAATAACTGTACAAAATGTTTAAATTAGCACGAAATAAAACCATGTAATTACAAGTAATGCTATTCCCCAAACCGTCGTATTAATGACTGCTTTTACTACAGACGAGAGAGACAGTGACAATAGCGTGTAAAGTTACCATGCTAATGCCAGGCCACTCCGCTGTACCGACAAAATAACGGGAAATTTAATTCCGCTGTAAAAAACATCCCGTTCACCCCTCTTCACCCCTGAATGCCACATAGCATTACACGGCGCACCGACGATATTAACATACTTGAGTTTTTAGTGCTAAACCGCAAACAATAGGGACAGAAAAATAATACACGAAACGATCCCTTTCGCACCCTTTTTCACTGCATTGTAAAGTGGAATGCGCTGTTACGCCTTTAACACGATTCGCTCTGGGCTTTCATGAATTGCGAATTCCAAAACTATGCAGAATACAGAACCTCGATAACAGCTAAAACGTTAAACAATAAAATTGCACAATCTGCAGCCATAAGCTGGGAATAAAAGGATACACTTAAAATAAAATAAAAAAAAGTAAAAATGTTGGAGATAATAATTCTGCGTGTAATTGTTATTACTTTTATTTATATCCAAACATTAGGTCCGGTCTGCTGAACGACTGTACTCTAGTCTTCGTTGAGTATGAACATTTGTCAGCCGTCAGGTACAAATAAATTTTCATCGCGGACTCAGGACTGAATAATGTACTTTTCTATCAGCTACTGTGGAACGTAATTGGCAAATTATAGGAATGTTATGCCACTGGGTGTGGATGATTTATCCGAGAGAGCAGGTGAGACCATCAAGGTCCCAGAAAACACTAAATAGCCTGGAGTCGTGATGCTCAATTTGCTTAGAAGCTAAAAGTGATAAGAAGAGTGCTGCTTCAAACATAGATATCACAAGAATCCCAAGGAAAGAAATAAGCACGAAAATAATACGATAGACTTATCGAATATAAATAAGTGTAAAAATAATACGCTGCGGGCGTCACATTAAAAAAAGAAAATTTAACTCGGTTAATATATGTAGGCTGTTTAATGGAGCCCCGCCATCTTAATGGCATATTACATCTGCATGACATAGTGTTCGTTTTATACATGTTATTTGTGACATTTGCCAATTGTAAACATTTATTATCTCTCACAATTTTTCTATTGCAGCATGCCAAAGTCAGGATTCGCAAGTTACGGGAACATAACAATAACAAAAACCAAGTGTCTTTTACTATTCGAATAAAATAATTTACACTCAAATGAGATATTATGGGCAATATGCTAAAATAACTAAAAACACACAACAGTTATTATTATTTTTTTAATTGCCGCAAATGAAGTAAATTATCATTTCCAGATTGTTTTTAAAAAGTACAAAGGAATTTCATTGTGTGTTTTTAAATATTTAAGCACATTGACCATAGTATTTAATTTCAGTGTAAATTATTTCATTCGAGTAAGACACTTGGTTTTTATCATTACCATGCTCCCGTAACTTGCAAATTTTGACTCGCTATGAGAAAACTGTCAGAGTTAAAAAAAATTTTACCAGTGGGAAATGTAGTCAGAAGTAACTTCTATAAAGCGATCAATACGCCGTCCAAATATAAAATTATGGATTTTCGCCACGTGAAGACCTTTTAACTCGGGTCACATGACAGAGAGAAACCTACCCTACTCCAGCAAGCTCGTGAGTTTTTATACCACCACCTCAAGAAATCTACGCTTTTGCTCTCCTGGTCGAGCACGTAACGAACGTTGATACCCAGGTCTGAGTGATTGGTCCCAAAACGTGGAGGGCAGAATTTTACAGGCATTTTCCTCATGTGGGAGGGGGTAAGGCAGTTAAAAGTTTCGGGGGTTGAATGGGACTTGAATGCTTAGAGAATATAAAAAAGTGTAGTCTGCAGTGTTATTTTAAAATCCTTCTACCTCCTCCCACCAAAAAAAAAAAAAAAACTGAGGAGTGAAACGGGAGGAGTGGCATTACAGGCAGCGTTGTTCCTCACTTTCACAAAGTATTAAATTTTGATGACTACAACACAAATATAAAATACTGTATACTGTAATTACAAGAATCTACTTCGCAACTTACAGCAAAATTAAGACAGATGATTACAACAAACTCAACAGTTCCAGAATTTTAATAATGTATATGCTACGAATTGTAAGACATGTCTTCATATTCAGCCCAATTGGGGACAGCGGTTGATGCAATACTCGCCTCCCACCAAGACGATCCGTGCTCGATTCCCGGCGAGGTCGGTTACCGTATCTTCGAATATGGGAGTCGTGCCGGAAGATGCCACTTGTCGGCGGGATTTCCCGCTTCACACCCCTCCCCCCCCCTTCATTTCGGCGATAAATACCTATATTTTAAGAGCTGGCCAAAAGCTCTTTACTTCACGGCCCAAATTGCAGTTGCAAAATTTCAAGAATATTACATTCTGACCGACATAGCATTACACCGCACAGGCCTAAAAACCGACTGCAGCGATTAAACCAAACTCACTACTTTTTTATCGTCGTCGAAATCATTCGCATCGATCACAACAGTAAAATATTAAACTTCCCGCCAAGCTGCGAATTTTACACGAGACTCGTGTTCAATATTCCACTATACCTCTGATGTACAAATTTTTGGTTTCCAAGCGGTAATATATAAAAATGTTTGTTTGTAAAACCAATTGTATGTATATGTTCTTAACATTTTTGCGCTAAATTGGCAATTTGTAAATAGTGAGAGAAAAAATAGTACAACCACCGTACTATTCTCTCGCTGTTTACAAATTGAATTTACAGCATAAAGCAAATATTGGACAAAAACATTAAATAACATATACGTTAAATTTGTTCTACAAAACATTTTTATTTTTACTCTAAAACAAATATTACGACTAAAAACCAAACATTTGTATATCACGGGTACAGTGGAACTGTGATGGCCTCACAGCTTTGCCACATATAAATTCCTGACGTATGTAGCCAAACATGTATCTTATACTTTTATACATATTGCAAGTATTTTTTTGGTCTATAGCATTTTAAATTTTTATCTAATGCTCAGTACGTAGGTAGTGAGACTTAACATCTTATCTCCAGTGAAGTCATTAAAGAGAAGGAAAGACAGGAAACAGGGAAAGAATCGACCATGACGGTCGGCCCCTGAAATTTGTTTGGATGTTCATCTTGCGTTTCCTTCTTCGCCTTTTCCTTTCTCATATTTTTTTTTTCTCATCTGGTCCTACCTTACTTGCTATCTCTCGTATATCGTTTAAGGTCAGGGTAGTGTTCTCCTTAATGAGTGTCTATCCTCGCTAACAAATGCTGTCTCCAGCGTGACCCTACAGATGCATCCCAGCATTCGCCTGGAGTGATTTCGGAAAACCACGGAGGGAAATCAGGATAACTGGACCGAGAACCCAACAAGGTCCTCTCGAATGCGAGTCCAGCCAGTCTTAACCACAACGCCACATCGCTCGGTCTTGGCGCTTAGTGATCAAGAATGCGACGTAGGCCTTCCCTTTAAATGCTGCTGATCTAAACCTCTCGTACGGAAATAACACACGAGACCCTCGACAGTAAAAGCATCATCCAGGGTTCTGCAACGTATACTTGAAAGCTCAAGCCGACGCGAAATCAGCAGCGCGTAGTTCTGCGCTCTGGCAGATTCCAGAGCATTACACGGAACACTATAGCAATATATGCACACGCAGAGGAAACTTTATGAAGCATTCACAGCGAGTGGTCGTGATCCTGCAATCGCTTATGTCCTACATTCGATGCAGGACTATAGATGGTTCGTAATAAAGTGAGCACATTTGAAGACGATCTTGTCGAGATTAATCGTTCAAAAATAATATTTGTTGCGCCCTCAGATATTACTTTTTTAATGTATGAGCGAATTCAGAGGGAGGGGGGGGGGAAGAATCGATTACTGTCAGATATTCACAGTAAATAAACAACACCTTGTTAGTGGTTGCAAAGATTTCATAGGTTCAACGTATAAGGTTAGAAAAAAGTCCTCTTCTTAAGTACTCGTTCGTGTTTACTAACTTCGGAAGTGAAAATTCTATCTCAGTTACGATTGCCTTTTGACCTTTCGTATATAGTTTACGTGTAAAATATTACAAATTTTTAAAGTGGTATATATTCAATTTTTTGTCTAGGAAATAATGCCTTAAATAGCACCAGTTTGTACCTTAAAAACTAATTTTTTTTTCGGGGGAAGGGCCCCCACACCCCATTTCTCCTCCTCTTCGACTCGACGTGTGGACATAGCTACTTTTTGGGAATAGTGCTCCCCCCCCCCCTAAAAAAAAGAAAACCTAGAACTGGGTCTGCCCTTGTATATTTTAAAGAGTGTCATGAAATTACAAATTATCTGAAAAATAATTAAAATAACTAGGATTTCATAGTGCTCACTTTATCCTGAACCACCTACAGGTAGTTAGAGAAATATTCGCGACGGTATCCCCAAACGTTTCTTAGGGAGGAGAAAGCCCTCTTCCTACGCCGTCTTCTTCACACTGACGATGCTCCAGCCGTTTGACGGAGTTGTTTTGCTCTCTGGAGGCACAGAAGCGAATTGAGCTGTACGAGCTACTCTGACACGCACGCCAAGTGCTACATCGCTTTTATAGGCAAGGCAGTAATACAGGCGCGTAGTGTTTCAGTTGTACCGCTCGTGACACTATTTCATTGGTAGAAAGTCTGTAGGCCAACCAAAATTCGTTGTATGGTCCTTAACTGGTTTCTGATTAATACGAGCAGAGATTCTGTGATATAGTTGTGCGAAAATGCCGCTTTCAGCCATTCGGAGAGCTCAGAAATAGTACATCCAACATGCGGAGTGATGATTTAAAAGTACTTTATAATCTATTCCTTCTCTCTTAAATTAGTTTTATTTTTGTTGACGGACACACAGCGAGAACTTACAATAGTTTCACGAAAAAACGAACATTTCTAACACGGACTGAAGCGCAGTTAACGGCCAGGCAGACAATGTCCTTAATTCCGCTCTTTAATCGCCGCTCGAGGGGTTGACATCCGTTACACAATGCGCAATATGCACACAAACTAAATTCCGTTGCTTAACTATGGTCACATTAGTACACAATTGACGGCACCGAACTTCCAGCCGATCTTGTGCATAAACTGCACGAGGTCTGTAGCATTAGTAGTTCGCGCGCGACTTCACACTGGCGACAAAAGTGTTTTTAAAACGAATACTATTTCTAGTATTAATCTCAGCGTACGAAAAGTTTGCACAATTTTGCCTCATACACAAACGCAGTCTATTAAGGGAGAGTGCGTGCAGCTGAGTAGTCACGTCAGCCATGCTGATCCTGAACTAGGAAGGCACTCCACGTACGTGTTGCACTTTGATTCGAAAATGAACCTAGTAATCAGCTGCTGCCCGTGCAGGAACGAGTCTAACGCAGTAGGGAAATGAAAGGCGTGAACGAGATCGGAGAGTGGAGGGGTGGCGCGTGTTTTCATTAGCATGGCGACGAGGGCAGTTTCCGACGAACAGCGGCGCGGGATCGACTGGTCGAAAACAAGCGGAAGGAAGGCAGGGCACAAGAAACAGTCCCTCCCTCCTCCTCCTCCTCCCACAAAACAAATCAGTTTCAAATACTGGTCCGGCTGGCGCGGAGCCACGGGCAATCAGTGAGCGCACTGAAACAAAACAGTCGCGGGCAAGGGGCCAGCCAGATCTGCACCCGCTACATTTCACGGTTAATTTGCTGCCAGTAGTCCGCGGCTGCTGCGATGAGCTCCCGCGCCCGTCGCAAGAACACACACGAGCGACACACCTGACTCCAGCAGACAATTGTTAAGTCCAATAGGACAAGCGCCTGCCTCCATAGCGTAGCGGATAGGCGCCGGTCTACGGTGCGAGAGGTCCTGGGTTCAAATCCTGACTCGGGCATGGATGTTGTGCTGTCACCTTAGTTTCATTTCACTCTCATCGGCTCGTAAGAACGCACTAAAATCCACTCATCACCTCCAATAGGACAAACCAAGTTGAAGGCACCCATAGTGACAGTTTGTGCATATAAAAGTAAATGTTTTTACAAAGCAATAACTAAAAGCGTGCTAATCTCGCGGTACTTTCTGACAACAGGCTTTTCGCTCGATGGAAGGTTTTCCAATGACCTACAATGTCGTGGAATGAACACTACGAGAAAATAATTAACAGTTTCACGGTAGATTAGACCAATCACATGCGAAGCAGTCAACTATGTAAACAACATTAAGACTGGTGTGCAATGAAATCACACATTGTGTTGGGAGTATGTACAGACCAGTGAGTCTAGTTGGTCACCAAAAAATAACGCGATTTCTGCATGTCTCTAAAAATAACCAACTTAAATTATGTACAAAAGTTATTAGAATAACACATAATTACCAATCAGTAAATAACTAAACTGTATACAACTACGCGTTCTAATGTTTTTGCAGCTAACTTATAACGTCTTCGGCGAAAATGAGGTTCTCGCCATTTAACGTTGAGTTATAACTAGGGACAGGAATTTTAGGTGAAAAGATTTTTGCCCCACTTTGATTCAGTGCCTTACGTGGACATCTGCAGCTCAACTTCATGGCTATTGACAGAGTGTTTTTGTGCAGAGTCGTTATTCATCATTAGACTGTGCCAATCAGTACACGGATAGCTGCCACACATCACGTCTGTGATTTGCGGGTTTAACCTCCACATGCTGGGTGTTACGGCATCCAATCACTGACCACATAGCAGAACTGCAGGTGCGCACGTAAGACATTGAAACAAAGTGATGCAAAAATATTTTCGCGAAATTCCCTGTCTAGTTATAACTCTCTTATCATATGCTCCCTGGGCTCCAGAGTCGGCGACAGGGAGATTCAAAGGGAGACAAGCAGTGCCGGGTGCCAAACTAAAGTGGACCTCATACTCATATACCTACACACACAATTAGTGAGTAGACAGCAGATAAAGGGAACCTACAAAATCCTGCGTCTACCGGGCCGCGAAATTTCTATCGCCGGCCATTCTGGATTCCTGTGAGGATCAGGAGATCGAGTCTTGTTTCATTTTTTAACAGTATAGTAGCGTCTGGCTAAATTAAAAGCGTGTTGTCAATCGTCGGCAGCTTAATTTGCATAGCTGTTGGTAAATAGCAGCTATCTTCCAAGAATATCTCAAAATACAGGGTGAGTCGGGACGAAAGCTACATGCGTTGAGGGGTGATAGTACTGGAGATTCTGAACAAAATGTTTCTAATAAACATATGCCCATTTCTTAACCGTTTCAGAGAAACCTAATGAAAACAACACGGAACGGGGTAAGTGCAGGTGACGGTAAATCACGATACTGGTATCATATGTTTTGTTTAATTGTGTACATTTCCTCACAAAACATGTTCAAACACTCCACCACCAACTTCAATGCATTTTGCTGCTCTGATAGACAGCTGCTGTGTTGCTGATCTGAGCTCGTTAGTACATTGCTTTACTTGAGCACAAGCATGGTAAATACGAGCGAGAAGTTCCTCTCTTGTGTCCACCCTGCGCGTGTAGGCTTCGCTTTTAAGCCAACCCCACACCGTGTGGAAATGTACACAATTAAACAAAACATATGATACCAGTATCGTAATTTACCGTCACCTGCACATTTCCTGTGCCTTGTCGTTCTCATTCGGTTTCTCTGAAACGGTTAAGAATGGGCATATGCTTATTAGAAACATTTTGTTCAGAATCACCAGTACTATCACCCCTCAAAGCATGTACCTTTCCTCCCGACTCATCCTATACACTATACATGGCCGCAGAGCGGTGTGCAGGACTTCGGCCGATAGGGTTCCATTTATTCCGCCACTGTTGAGCGTGCATGAGCGACGTGTACTTAGCAATAGCATTTAAAGGACGTTACACGGTAAAAGGTGTGTGTTAACCGCCTCTAATGACCTCGCTAGCGACGGATGTGATGCCCCCCTCCCCCGCACCATCTCCCAAATACAATGTAAACTCATAAAACACCCAAACTACTAGGCCTAACTCGAAGGTTATTTTTTTTTTTTTTTTTTTTTTTTTTTTTACAAAAACATCTTCATTACCTTGCAGTTAAACTGGTTATGCTCTGATGTAAGAAGCACAGCGTAGCGTCTCAGTAGTTAGACGGGGTTCGTCGCAATGAGACGGCACGTAAACACCTCCTGGTATAGTTACCTGAAACACAAAATAATAATTTTCACAAAAAACATAACAGAAGTAAAAACTACTTGTCTAAGTCTTTAATTATGGCAGCAAAATTTAAGTTTGCACTTGCCAAAATTAAACAAAGATAAATAGTAAGAACAATTTTTTAAGTTGATTTCTCTTGCAAGAAGTACACATAAGCACGACACGTTAGGAAAGTAATACTGCATAAAATACAGAAAGTACATATTGTGAGTTTTGTGTTTCTGTAGCAATTTTCAGTCAAGTAATGGCCTGGCTGTCATATGTCACTGTCACGTACATTACAAAAAAAACATTCAATCGGGTCTCAAATAACCTAAAAAAAAAAAAAAAAAAAAATGGAGTCTGTGATATTTAATCGTAACATAAACATTTAAAAGAAAATAGGAATGAACTTAAGGAAACGATATTTTTGCTTTTCACTCTGGGATGCTACAATGCTAGAAAATTTCAGAGCGCAACAAATCTGTTTCCGAACTGAGAAGTAAGAAGATTTTAATTATGAAGCAGATTACTGCGCTCGCAAGTTCGTCGTTTTGAACTTTCTTCTCCGGTCGTTCATGATTAAAGAATAGAAACTAAGGAGAACAGAAATTTGTCAATTATTCAGTTTACTTCAGGCCTTCACGATTAAGTGCGAAACAACTATTACCTACGCGAATAACTGCTCGAAGTTACACGCAATGATCCTTTATTTCTAATGTACTGTATATGCAACACAAAAACTACTTATAAACGCACACCAGAGAATACACAAGTACACTATTATAAGCAGTTAGGAATAAAGTGAGCACTCGAAAAAGCCCTGCTAAAGGTCTATTTCCAGCCAATTCGTATCTTTCCGCGTGTAACGGCTTACGACGGGAAAAGTCTAAGATCCTGGGTCACGTCACTTTATGTTTGCGCGTGTAAGATAAATTGTTCAGTCGATAGGTGTATATATATATATATATATATATATATATATATATATATATATATATATATATATATATATATATATATATATATAGTTCGGTAAAAAAAAGTTTATTAATTATATAAAATACACTGATATCGCTGTCGGTTGATTTTGTTTCAGTATTGTTGTATTTAAATACGAATAAACACGGAACTATGTTGTGTTATTTCGTTGCCAACCATACAAGCAGTAAGGTGACTATCAGTAATGTTGAATTATATGTAGTAACAGCTAGTGGTATTTTTCAAAGGTTAAATAATTAGTGTTCACTTTATTCCGAACGGCCTATATGGGTTTATGTGACATATATGGAAAATTCATTACTTCCGCGGGCTAAGATGATAAAATGTTATTTGCCGAAGTGAACATGAATGACACTGAACCAACAATAAACACATGACAATGGCGTGACTGAATTACGTTATGTCCGGTTAGAAGGAGAATACATTTCGTCATTTCACGCGGGAGAATCGAGCACCACAAAACCCACACGCCGGAATTATACATTTTAATTATTATTTGTCGCCCCTACGCATTCACAGAAAGAAACCCCCCCCCCCCCCAAAAAAAAAAATTATCAAAATATTCAAACCTACATATACAATTTCTACCAATAGGAAACAGAAATTAACATTATCGTACCGCTGAAAAGTATAAAGGCAATATAAGTATAAAGCCGCAGACAGTACGATGCTGGTAAGGGAATAATTGTTTTCACAACAGAAACGTTTAAGGTTCGACCTCCCCCACTATATTGGAGTATTTGATTATATTTTTAACGTGTACGAGCAAAATATAACAAAATTTCGATTATAAGTTACATGATGTTTATTGTGTACTACGGTACAGACATCACATCAAAATTCCCGCGGTAAATTAAGCCAATTTTACGTAAATAATATACCTGACTAATTGCTGGGAAATAAAAAGCCAATAGTTCATATGCCATACGTACTGTAACACAAGGCCATAGACGATCTAAAAATAAATGCAGAAATCAAATAATCCAATACGACTGGTGAGGTGTGTCCATGCACGTGCTTGTTACGTCACGAAAACAGTTAAAAATTCCAAAAAATAAACTGAAGCCAACAGATCCCAGCCTTCCCGAACGAAGATGTCCGTAGAGCTGCCGGAACTCCTCACTCACTCACTCACTCTCTCTCTCTCTCTCTGCCTCGCTCTCATTCTCTGTTCCCTTATTTCTCTCCATATCTTCCACTATTTCTCTCTCTCTGGTTTCCGCGCCTCAAAGCTGCTGGCGTAGTGCGGTTTGTCACACGTGATAAGCGCCTTGTCGAAAGTTGCTTTGACGTCGTGTAGCCAGGAAAACGGCGAAACGTCGATCCTTGAACACGTCTGTTCTTCGTAGCTGGAAATACGAAGTAGCGAAGGATTCAAGAGCGTTTCAAAGACATTGTAAGGTAGAGCAGACCGAGGGCCTAAAATAAAATCACTTCTGGCTCAACGGATGTCACTAAACCCTTGAAGTTGTGTGAGACGGGAAGAGGAAGATGCATGAGCAGGACGTTCAGATGGTGTTGATATCGTTGGGGAGGGAGGGGGGTAACAAGTTGCGTAGAACGCGGTCAGGTGAAACAATTCAAATTTCAAATTGCCGCAGTCAACACAGCAATATTCGGGCTTGTTAGCGAGTCAGGTCGATCAAGTAATGCTGTAGGGCGGGCGTATGCGTTTGTGAGGGAAGGGGAGGGGGGGCTGAAAAGTATCGAATCGGAATGGTTAGTTCCGGCCTTTTTTAACTTACCTGTGTCCAGAAATATCCGGGATGGTAACTATTCAGGATTTATACCTAAATTTGTTTTCTAAAATCCTGAAAAGTATCCACCGTAGGATTGGTTACCATTCTTGCTTCCTCCGAAAAAATCCGAAGTGAGCAAAGAGTGGACTCGATTAATTTAAGGACATGAAATTAGCTAGTACAATCTAGTTGAGATATCCACAGTAAGTACTATGAACATATCTGTGAACACGGTATAGCAAGCTAAGTAGGGAAGACGTCTTTACGTCTCTTCGGCAGCGAGGTCACTTGAGACGGTGAGGAACAACTTCTTAACACAATGACAAGAACTGAGAGAGGGATTGACTATGAGATTTGTTCAGGAACTATTCCAGCATTTTTCTTCTGACACGCCGTTATATGCATGCTAAAATTGTTCCATTAGCGAGAAGTATAGTCACTAGTAACGTCTACAAAACGAAAATTACTTCGTTGAAATATGATATTATGAATTTCAAATTTGAACAGCCTTACCAGTATGCGTTACATGAATTAAAACTAAACTGAAGTTCAAATTTTTTCAAAGACAGTATTTAGAAAACAGCAATCCTAGGTGAGCAGTTTTCGCTGACTGTAAGCAAACATCTTAATTGTGTGTTGACAATCGGATCAACTATATATGACGCCGAAAAATTGTAGTCTTCATGTAACTGCGGGGCAACAGAACACACTATAAAGGAAAGTGCCACCTTCACAGCATATTGGCCCACTTACTTACCAAAGAAACATCCACTATCAAGAACGGCTGTATTTAAATTTTCCCTTATTGACTCCCATAAAAACATATATAATTCAATAGTGAAATTTTGCTGTGCAAAGTGGTTGCTTGGGTGGACGTATTTTGTGGGTTCGAGGCTTAGTAATAACGAAGTTACACTCATCACGCCTCAACATAATCTCTTAGGCGCGAGTCACAGAACTGACGTGCAGTCATCTCACCGACAACTACCCTCTATGAGACATTCAGAGGTTACCATATCATTTTATTACGTGATGTAAAAGATAATGGTGTGTTGTACACGCCTATACTTATTAAATGATCCTGCGCCAAGATTTAAATAAGTAAAAACGACCGCAAAACACATATTTTCGCCATTTTCAGCCACGAGAAAATAAACGTAGATATGCGTGGAGAGCCTGAAATGAGTACATACGCGTGCAATGTTCTTTGAATGCTATTCCTATGTTAACATAATTTACACAAGTTGAGTAGTTTTCGAACAAACTAGTATCGGCCGAAGCTCTGCTCACCGTTCGGCGGAATGGGCGGGCAGACAGCCACCTATCATACACACTGAACCTTTTTCTCACTATTCCGCTCCTTAGCGCATCTTGAATACACACAAGAAACCCCCAGACACAATTAAGAAATAAACCGCGTGGAAAACGCAGATAACGACAAACGTATAAGGTTGATGCCTGTTGTACGCTGACACGAAACTACTGGTTTTATGCGCAACGAAGCACTGAGTACCCATAAACTGCTCCGTACTCTACAACCACTTAAGCACTGGTAATTGAGTGGGTGAGTGAGTGAGTGAGATTTTGGTCAGCGTTTAACATCGCGGTCTTGAGCGTTGGTGAGGGGTGACATGAGGTGAGTAGAGCAGCCCGAATGAATGGGCGGAGGAAACGACCAACGGCATCGTCCGGCACGATTCCCACATACGAAAATCCGGGGACCGACTACGCCGGGAATCGAACCCGGTTCGCCTTGGTGGGAGACGAGAGGTCGGACCCCTCGACATTATCTGCAGTAACACAAACACCGCGATTTTGCAGCTCTACGTCGGCTCTAAAGGTACGAAAAGTACAATCAAATTTAAACCAATGCACGTCAGCTTCGGATCCTACTATGTATCCACAACAAGTCCTGATCAATGAAGAGAGGGCAGTCAGAGCTTCGGGTATCGTCGGCTAAACGGACAGTCGGAAGCTAGCAATGCCGAGAGGACATAATGACTGTCACGGCGACAAGCAAAGCACTGTGCAGTAAACGCGTGTGTCAATTAATAGCCACGAATAAAATTAAAAAAATTGGATAAATGCTGGTGAAAACGTCACGTTTCTATCACAGCGAGATTTGTTTTGGTAGATATTTTATCGCATCCTTGAATTGTCCTAACTAGCATGAAGGCTTTCTGTCGGCTAGAATGACACTAAAAGCCGCTGTTTTTATGCCATGATAATAATAATAAAATTATGTTGTGTGTTCGGAGACAAATTCTAGTTTCATGTAGACTCAAATCTGAACGTACATTCACATTAGTTCACCTTTATTAAGAAAATAAATGTTATGGTATATTTTTGTGGTATCATTACTCCCACTAATCCACGGAAAACTTTAAAACAAAACTTTCACGACGAGAAAACAACACACGTTGTCCTGGTTCATCCGGTATACCAAAACTCAGCCTCGTACTTCATGACCGCGAGGCGGGGTGACAAACCAAGCCAGTGTTTGAGATGGAAGGCACAGGCCTACCAATACTATTCAGTTGATCCCTTTGTGACTGAAAGCGTCCCTAGTACAGTAGCGTTGTTTTAACATTGCAGTACACTGTCACACTACCAGGTGTCCCTCTATCGAGTGAGGTGTCGCATAGTTAAAACGTTGGACTCGCGTTAGGGGGGACTCGGGTTCGATTCCCGGCTGTTCTGACCTCCGTTTTCGATGGTTTCCCTAAATAGCTCCAGGCGAATATTGGGGTTGTTCCTTAGGCCCTAAATACACAATGCCCAAAATCGTAACAGTTTTAATACCATTGTATGTTTTAGTAACTTTTTTTTTTTCATGGTAACAGAAAATGGGTATAAAATCAGCCTAGTTTTGGGCATCGTGTATTTGGAGCCGTTACAAAAGCAATGGCCGACTCCTCTCCCAGCTCCTGCCATTGTATCACGCGGAGTGTCGCTGTCTCTGCTCTCTAATGACCTCGCTGTCGACGAGACGTAAAGACCACTTACGTTACCAGTGTCCTAGCGGGGCCGACATGAACCAGCTACTCGTAGTTAATTTACGAAAAGTTAAAAACAACAACCACTGTACCTACCAGTGACGCCAGGGTCAATATACAACGCGAGTGTCCAGACCTGTTCTTGTATGACCGTGGTGCAGCTGAGTCGCGAGCGGTCGCGTGGAGTTGCAAGTCGATAAAACAGATCAGTGGATGTGCGGCAAGTAGGGTGGGAATTCCTCCCCTCCGCCCAGGATGTCGGCAAGCCGCGACGGATCATCCCGGGATTCCGGAGACGCGACGTGCTTTCCTTCCTGGCGGGATATCACCCACGTCGCTTACAGCCTTCAACCACACAAGCATATCCAAGTCTCCTGTACCACTTTAAAAAGCAGTCTGTCTCTTTACCTAGCTCCGTCTCTTACTTCCTGTCCTGCGAAAATTCACACTCATAGCGAAAAACAAAAACACGATGACGAGGAGCATACTGAGGCAACATGTTCCTACTTACGCTTCCACGAATAACATTATTTAAATTAAAAACAGGAGCAGATTTCGTAAAAGTCAGTTTTTTATAAATATTTTTTACAATAAATCCCAATTTTTTCAAAGAAAAATATATGTATATTATTTTGGTTATTTAACATCTTCAATATTTGTTTAGGTAGATAATTTTTTTTTTTGCTTCGAAAAAATTAGGCTACATATTAGCAACAATTTTCAGTAAGTCTATGTTCCCGACGGTTTTACGATATCTTCTCCCGTTAAGAACTTAAAAATAATATTTTAAAAAATTGCGTAAATAGGAACGCGCGACCATAACGTGATAGAACTTATAATAACTTCCTAGTTTGAAAACATTATAAAGCTACATTTTAGAATATTCATTACTGTTATAAAATACGAATAAACACTATTGAAAAACTTCCGGAATAACAGTGACAAATTTTAAGTAGAACACAGTCAATTAAAATTACAATAAAACATGACATACGACAATGTTTAAGTGCACACTGCGGGTGTCATGGTGAACGAAGGAACGCAGCTATCTTACAAAGGCGTAAAATCCGTGTAGATCAATGCCCCGAAAGTCTAGAGTTTGGGGAATCCGATAGTTTCTTCCACAATAGTACAAAAGAAACCCTCGCAAGTAATATATTTTGACTTGTAGAGTCTTTTAGTTTCCCACAATGGCATGCCGAGATTAGATAGTTGGGTGAAAACTGGTAATTTGAACATTAAATGACAGACAACTACAGAAGTAACTGGCATCGAACCACGAGCCAAACAAACAAGGGCGAAATAGCACATGAGAAGCCGCACGAACCAGCAACATGGCAGCACTAACAATATGGCCATCGCATGGACGCACCAATGATTTTTACCTTGGGAAGGGCACAAGAATTGTGCAAACTACAGGCAGATGTATCTCGAAGATGCTCTTGTACATTACAGTGTATCGGTTCTGAAACATGTGTACACGCTTGTGCTTGCAATAACCTCTCGACACACATGCAGTGTACATATATGTGCTACTGTACTGACACTACACATATAAATGCATACAAAAATTAAGAACTTCACCCCTTTTTGGGAGGAGGGAGCAGGTACCCCAAGTGACACACTCTGAGTGCACCCAATGCAGAAAGTCATTCTGACAGAGTACGCATACACAGTAGATAATGCAACAGACATAAAAAATTACAAGTCCATTCGACCACAGTATATTATTACTCTTCAGCGTGGTTATGTTATATTCGAGTTGTCGATAATAATGTACAGTACACTGATATGTGCATGAAACGCTGAACTGAAGATTTCTATTGGTTTCTTTAGAATGAAAAAAATTTTAGTACGCACCTGTTGGAGGCAAAAAATCGGCCGAGCAATAAAGTATGCCGCTGATGACCGACATGTGAAATGATGTACCTCCCCTATGAGCAAGCCAAGCAACTGGTGTACAGTGTTTTATCATTACGTATTTATTTTCCTACGGGTGTTTAAGCGGTGACCATGTCATTTTATTTGTGAGAGGTACAGTTAAAAATCGAACGCATGTTTCTGTCTTTAAATTTGTCAAATCCCGTTGCTATTATCCCAGATAAGTACATGCCGACAAAACGTTTAGTAATCGCAATTCGCTGCAACATATTTGAAGCGGCTGTGTAAAGGCTTCCAGCTTTTGTTAAGGGGAAGTGTTAGATAATTTTGTTGTATTTTCAGTTTTTTGAGCCATAACATTTATTCAAATTGTATTATCAAAATGTTCTCTTCGACAAAACGTATGATTTATTCTTGGTAAATTGTTTGAAATAAATAATTATTAAATCTTTCATTAATTTGTCATGCAGAATCTTTGCAAGAGAATCCTAGAAAGTTAATCTATGATTCTCTTGCAATGATTCTGCATAACAAATTAATGAAAGATTTCATGATTATTTATGTCGCAGTTTACCAAGAATCCTATACTTTGCGAAGATACCATATTGATATACAATTTGAATAAATGTTATGGCTCAAAACTTGAAAATACAATAAAATTGTCAAATTGTCTTAACACTCCTCTTTAAGATATGATGGAGGTGAATATGGACAACACCGGTGTGAAAGGTAGGCGGAAACGGAATATTCCGAGAAAAACCCATCGACCAACGCCATCGTCCAGTACGATTCTCACGATTTCTTTAGTAGGCCTAACACCCACGTGCACCCAGAACAAAATCATTGCATAAAATGGTGAAACATTATTATTAATATTATTATTTCCTGTTATGCACTGAGACTAAATCAGTAGCTTAATATGATAACTGATATTTTTTGTGCATGGAAGTTCATGTCACGAAAAACACCTTGACATTTTACTAGAGTGGGAAGGGAAAACTATTTTTAACACATAGCACAAAATGCACACCGAAAAAAAGGCTTTGTGGCCACCAGAAAATATTTTCTTACGTTACGGACCTTACAAAATTATTTGGGAAGACCACAAAATATTTTGCTGTCGCCAGTAAAGTATTTGTAGTTACTACAATAAAATGTTGTAACCACTACAGGAATATTTGGTAAGGTTCACATTAAAAAAACATTAAGTGATCACCACAAAACTTTTTTTTTTCCTTCCTTCTGTGCAGCCAGTCGGGATAGTGCTGTCCCCCGAACGTTAGGTCACGCACTCCTGCACACATCCAAACATACTCGGCATCGACAACAAGTCGCAATTAACGCAAATTAAGTTAAGCCTATATGTACGTGGTTTTTTCCCCGACTGTACCGTTGTTGGTAAATAACGAGCGAGCAGAACTTTGTGGCGTACGATAAACATGGGCGCAGGAGGGACGCCATTGTTTGGACTGGCGGAGCGATACGAGGCTCGTGGAAAATAGTCCGGCGTAACAACGCACTATCAAGTATCAGTTCGGAAAAAGCTGGCGAAACTAGGCAGTACACGACGCGCACACTTTACAGCGGAACTCGGATGCCCTCTTGCCCGGCGCGAACACCCGACGCAGGAACATGACATTCATTCAATTACCGGCCAGGGCTGCGGCTTGTAGGGCAGGAAAGAGGAGGTGGAGGCTCGCGGAAATGAGCCCACGTCGAGCGTCTGCCCCCCGCGATATAGGCACATACACGCTCAGCGAGGGGCGGGCCACGTCATTAGCAGCGACAGTGCAGGGGATGGTCGGTCCACTATTAGCATAATAATGCGGCCGCCCCCCAGTCGATCGGTTTTTTCTACCAGTCCCTGCGCCCAACCCTACACCCACTCGAAACGTCAGTTCCTCAAACACCAAAGTCCCACAAGAACTCCGCGTCAAGAACCACAAAACATTGTCTCCACGAACCCATACATCACTGTAAAAATTTAATATTTTAAAACTATTTTTAAAGGTTACGAATTGTGTCTTTAAAGTTTGAAAGTATCATACCAACTACATTTAAAGTGTGTTTACTTTTGTTGATGGCCACAGTTGATACGGTTGGCACAGTGGATAAAGCACTCGCCTCCCACCAAGGCGGCGGGCCTGATCCCCGGCGTGGTCGGTGGATTTTCTCTGGGATCTCCCGTTTCCCCCGCCCCTCTAATTCCGACGCTCCCCTCCTACCCCATACGTAGTGTCTCACTTTAGGGCAATCAGATACCTACGGTCGCCCAGTAATATGCCTGCACCCGGGGTATGATACCCTGACCCTCCGGTGTTCTCTCCTCATACGATAGTTATTTTATTCAAACGAACACGCAACCAGGAATAGCTGTAGGATGGTGACTAAATAAAATTATATGCCAATGAACACGTAATAATTCGAACTGTACGAGAATTAGAAACTATCTTAAATAATTTCTAGACGACCATGGCAAACTGCAGCGACTGTCAACCACGGCTCGCTACCACTTTCTGGTGTGGGTAGTGCATTTATGTGTGGTTAAAAATGTGGATTCGAGTTACACGTACAATATGGACATACGGATCTTATTAAGGACTATGTATAAGACTAAATTTGTAACGAGCTGATATGCATAATATTCCGGAAGAGAAGAATTTAATGCCAAAGTTACACTAAAAAAATACACAGAAGAACTACAGGACGACGCGGTAGCCTATAAGAACCATAGTTAGAAGAAGAAAATAAAGCGAAACCACCACTGAATATGAGCCAGTTTAAGACAACAGCATATTGTGGCAGCTGCATGATGCATGACGAGTGAAGAGTTGTATAAGCGTTTGAACATTGATATCTTGAGCGCTGGTAACATCTGTATATGACGTGATTTAACATTGGACGAAGATGGTGAGATGAGAAAGTTTTACGGTTCTTTAACAACGAGGTCTTAAGGACCGATGTAGGTGAAATGAGGTGAAGGGACAACACAACATCCATGCCTGAGCCGGGACTCTGACCCAGGACCTCTCGCACCGTAGACCGGCGCCTAATAGACTACTCTACGGAGGCCGGCTCGGACGGAGAGAATCCAGGTTTATTTACTTATTTAGACACGTACAAAATTCAGCACTACGCAGGTTGCCAATTTGCCGCGTGTCATACATTCACTACAAAAGTTTAAATTGAATAATGTAAAAAAAGTAATAATACTACAAAAATACATCCACATTTCCTTCAGAAAAAAAAACAGTAATTGACAAACTTCGAAACAAAGAGAATACAAATTTAAAATAATTTCATATGCTAGAACAAGTGTTTTACACATTATAAGTTCTCACTAACAGTATAAAATTATTTTCCATTACTAGTATACAGTTTTTGACTGTCTAATATCCACTGTACTACTGTGAAGAGTTGTTTGTGTGTGGGGAATAAGTGATTTACAAAAAAGAATGGAATGGTTTACAAATCGAGCATAATTAATACCGTAAACTGCAGCCGACTATTTACTTTTTGTCGTTTGTACGATACTTTGTTTTAAATACAGCAGCTGATGTGCACTGCTGAAGATTGTCTGGAATGTCATTGCAAAGTCGACATGATTGATAACTAAATGATTTTACGAACATTTTCCGGCGGTGCTTGGGAATATGAAGGATATTTTTGTGCCTAGTGTTATATCTGTGTGTTAAAGACTGTTAATTTATTTCGGTGTACAAATAAGTCGGTAACTCATTATTTTTAATATTTTTTTAGTTGTGTAACGAAGTGAAAATTGCATCTATTATACAAATTGAGCCAATTAGTCCTTGATAACGGTTCGCTGATGTGATTATATTTCTTCAGTCAATAAATATATCTTCGCGCGTGTTCTGCAGCGTTTGGATTCTGTATTGCTGCGTTCTGTACTGCCGGGATCGAACCCGGAGATCGCTGTGTGACCACTACACCACCGTGACCCCACTTCACTCACTTGGCCAATGAAACTGTAAAATAACACAGTATAAACTTCAAAACATACTTTTAAAAAACCCTCTCATTTTAATGTGAATGCAAATGTATCGTGAGTGACACCATACACAAGTAATTAATTTTTTGCTGAAAGTTCAAGATACGTTTGCAAGTAGCTGCCTACACGCCCTCCCTCGCTTTTGACGCAATGTAAATTAACCAAAAAACCAATTACAATTGCGAAAATTATTCACCTCTTTAGTAAACATCGCAAAATTAAAATGTGTACAGAAAAATGTTCAAACGTGATGATTACAATTGTGAGAGGGGCAAAACAAATTAAAACAATTCTAAAAAAATAAAAACAAATAGACCTCGAGTTTTTCAACGTTTGCATGCGCACGTTTCGTTTTTAGGTAATGCATTTCTAAGGCCGCATTCAAAAAAATAATGGGCCACTATATGAAATCTCAAGACAATTCCTGGTGTTTTACAATGATTTTCAGAATAATAATAAAAATAATAATATCGATATAGAAAAAATGTATTTAATTAACGCCCTTTTTTTTCGTAGCAATAAACGCTTCGTTTTTTTTTTAAATATAATTTTGCATCCTAAGCATTCCAAATTTTATTGTAAAAATAAGCCACACTCAACCAAAATATGATTTTTTTTGCGGATAAATTATAAATCTTTCGCAAAGAGCCTACATACAATTGCGCGCTGACAAATGAACACAGTCTTGAAATTTGTTTAAATCACTGAATGAAAAAAAAAAATACTTTGAGTTCTCTACACCAATCTAAAAAAAGTTTACGAGATTATACCTATTTCAATTAATACACACACATATACGTATACGTGTATGTATGCATATATATATATATATATATGTATATATATGTGTGTGTGTGTGTGTGTATCCAATTGGTTGAAATACTGAGGTAATATGTGTTGTACATAGTTAACGATGTAAGTTTGCGTCAGTCACAGTATTAAGTACAGTTGAAGTCCTGAAACTTTCAATACATGTTGAAAGTCGTTTGAGTAATATCATTTATTCAAAAAAACATAAGCGAAAGAGAGAGAGGTTGCCCCCTTTCATGCCGGAGAAAGAGATTCATACTACGTTTGAAACACGATCGGTGAGTATTGCTACCTCGGCTAGAGTCCCGTAACAAGCGCTTAGGTCAAAATACACAACATATAAAGACTGACCCGTTCTTGGTAAGAGTAACTCGTGATATGTTCCAGATCACATCTACGTCGCCTTGGTATTACACAAGACTACTTGCTGTAGCAAGCTATGTCAGTGGAGTTCACAGCTTGATAAATGAAAAACTGAACTGAATAAAACTTACATTGCGTTAACAAGTTAGAGACAATTGAAACATATCACGTTAACAGGTTTAAGAATTATACTCTGACGAAACTTACTTACATTTTCTGGGTACATAGCAATCGCCCTACAGAGCCCGCAAACTCACGAAACATTCTAATCATCGTCAAGGAAAGCAGTGCAGGTACGTATGTGTACAGTTTGTCTCACAATGGATTTCAATTTTTTGACAGCTCTAAAGACTATTACGTGTACAAATTTCATTTTCACATGCTGAACAGTTTGAGGTCCAACTGAGTGTGTTTGTGCAAAACTCATTTGTGAGAGGGGAAAACACTGCTTACTCCACGGCAACCAGAGATGAGAGAAAAGTGCTGATGGATCATTAGCAACAAATACTGAGGCCACGCCCACTTATTCAGTTAGCAATACTGGGGGAGTAGTTTCAAAGTAATCAGCTGTTCCTGCAGGTGTGTGAAGAAATGAGGTTATGACTAGTCAACCCAAAGTCGTATTATACACGTTACTATGGTAATAAAAACAAAATTTTGAAGCTATGGCGGATGGATCCACCCTCTTCCGTCTCAAGACCTCATACCCCACGCCCAAAGAAATACGGTATTCTCCGATTGTATGTTTCTCTAATCTCTTATGGAAACAGCTGTAAAAAGCACTGCAAACGCAACTGTAAGAAAATTGGATTCCTCACAAGAGACATACGTATGAGATGTAGAACTTATGAGTATATGTAGACCGCTACAAATGAGCTTCAGGAGCAGTAGCAGTTTAGAAGTAAACGACGAGGGAGCCACGATCTCTTAAACATTTCAGGCACGTATCTTTACAGATTCCACAAAAGAGTTTAAAATACGAAGACTATACCCTTACTCTGCGAACGAAGTGCCAAAAGTCTATTGGCAAAGGAAACTACCTGTTTCAGCTGGAATTGGAAGATATCTTCTTCCCACTCAGCTGATTAAACCTTCAACTAAACTGGCGTAAGACGTCCCAATTTACAGTTCACCCGATTCAGAAATGTTCGGAAACCTTACCAAGCACAACGGACTCCAAAGGGGTGTGAATGACAAAGGGAAATCATATTCGCAATAAAACTTTATGTTAAAATTTGGAAAATTTGGAAAATCTGGGGTGTTGACTGCAACTAGCACAGTTGTGCGTGAATTAATTAGTAAATGTCAAATGTTTGCTGTTACGGGTTTATTTTATTGAATTATGCTAATAACCGACGATGTTCACATTTTCTGCATACTGCAATAAGTATTACTAACGTAACAGAAAAAAAAACACCAAGGTGTGTAAATAAGTTTTGCGAATATTTTTATTTTAATGTTTACAAAATACATTTCTGGACGAAAAATAAAGTCACACATGTAATGTTTTTTTTTCTTTTAATTTTCATTTTGAATGAAGCGGTTTAGTTTAATTAGTTTTCACTCCGTCTTCCGCATAATACTCACGGGAAAACGGTTATCTTTGAAGGAAGACCATTATCTTTAGTAACAGAAGTTTCCTTGCAATTTTGAATCTTGTTGATTATAAGCCTTGGTATTTTAGAAACACTATTTATGGAAATTCCCAAAAAGTCTGTCAACAAACCGTGACAATACCAGTGCTTCTTTTATATTTTCTTCTTATTTTTCCGTTTTGCCTATTTGAATAACACGCTGTTATTTGTTAGCTGACCTGATATTCTTTGTCTTTTAATCTTTCCAATTTCTTTTTAATTATTAACTACTATTAACTCGAGAACCGTCGGCGTTACAAATCCTCAGAATAAGAAGGAAAGAAGTGATGTCTTCGCTTGTAGGCTTCCCGGGTACCTGCAATAGTTCGCAGCAAACTCCGAGCGAGGAACACTTCCGTACTATATATGTGATAAACTGACCACATATCGTGATATACCTTAATATCGTGATAAACCACTTTGCGGGCTTCACAGAATTGGGAAGGAACTGTACACTGAGTTCACTAGGTTACCAACAGAGAGCAGGCATGTGTATAGTTTCGACAATAAGTGACCATGTATCACAAATAAGATCATAACAAAAATGTTTACCATATTTCTGGTACTGAAGTTCGAAGCCTTAGTATCACGGAGTAATATAGGTTTGCCTTATAATATGACAATCGCACGTAGAGTCGCAAACGGGTTAACTCAGTTCAAAGTTATAGTTGAACACAACACGCCTCCGAATATGATAGGTCTGATTCAGCACTACGATTTTTCTACAAAACATATGCACAAATATTATTTTTTTATATCACCTTCGCACCATAGAAAATGCCTGTATGTCAGTCAGTATTTGAACTGTCACAGATTTGTACAACATTAAAAGTAAATGCATTAAAGTACTTACATACTATTCTTATGAGTTCACTGATTCTGATCTGTTCTTAATTTTATTCGGGTCACTACACGAAGTATACCGGCACGTCATGTGACGAACGCTTCCAAATGTACAACAATAAATAGTGCAGTGGTAAGTTATTCTTGTTCTGTAAAATTCTGAACTGTTTTACATTATATTAACTTACTATTATTATTATTAAGTAATCAGAGTAACGAGCAAAATAATTAAAAACAGGAGATATTAAATGAAAGTCCGGCAGTATTAGTTGTATATGATTCAACAGACCAACTATTAAAAAAAAAAAAATACTAGGCCTACTTGGGTGAGAGTGTTTTACGGCCCTTCAACAAGGTCTAAGAGTCGGCGAGGGTGACTGAGATGAAGGTACCCATGCCGAGCCGGGACTCGAACCCATTACCTTTCGTGCCGTAAACCGACGCCTACTTGGAATGATATTTGTTTTCCCTTGATGGGGAAGGATGTCAAGCTGAAAATAAATGTTTAAGGTTAGCACTGTTTTTTTTTTCTACACAAGCTAACAAGAAGACACTATCAGCCATTAAAGACGTTGGATACCTTCAAGTTCATTATTTTATGTTTTTGTGAAATTCTGGTCAATAAGTAACCACCGAAATGGGTAAAATTTTTCGCAAAGTAAAACCTATTTTGGTTGCATATTTTTTGTTACAATAAGTTGTCAGTCACGATTCTTTTTTTTTTTGTAGTCATTAAAAGAAAAGATAAACAACTTACCGACCCGAAACTATGGTGATAAACGAAACACTACTTTCCAAAGTTCAAACACATTGCTGGAAAATTCACTAAATGAAGTCTAATACAATTAAACACACTGATAATTTGTCACATTTCAAATAGAATTTTACAATTATAAAAAGCCAAAAGGACATTTCGTGAAGTATATTATTAGCATGTCTTCGAACAGCCAATGGTGCCGACATTTTACCTACAAAGATTCGTCACTCTTCTGTTTTAGTTTTTCTGAAAATAGCGACACAAAAACGTCAAATTGTGTCTCTGGCTAATTATACAAACATAAATAAAGCCAACCAAAAAGAGTTTTACTAAGTGAAAATTTTATTTCTTATAACGTTTAGTAATTGGCCGTAATTTCACTCAAATAAGTTGTAAAATAACGAGCTGGAAGGTATTCGACGCCCTTACGAGAAGACCTTCCCTGAAGTTTTCTTGCCCGCTGGAGGGAATAAAAAGGAAGGCGATATGGACATCCAAAATGCGACGCTGCGTTTTCCGTGGGTCTTTAAGCGAACACCCTGTTAATTTATTTGCGAAAAGTAGGGCATAATGTCAAACGATTGCTTCTGCTTTTCTGTTTTACGAATCAAGTCTGTACATTTTCAGACGCATCAGTCAGCAATATATATATATATATATATATATATATATATATATGCTACTTTAAGGGCTCCCAAAATTTTTTCTAAAAGGAGTGCCGTTGTTTTAATCATAGAAGCACAGATTGAAATGCGTTTTCTTTTCATGCATTACAGCCACGGGTATCTGGTAAAGCTGTTTTTGGGACGATTATGTTTTAAATTCTAAAAGGGATAATATAAAACAGTCACATAGATGTGATGAAAAATGGTTTTTGCTAGGTACCCCATTATTTACAAAGCCAAAAATTATATAATTTAGAATAATTATGACTTTAATAACATTTATTTAAGTCAATTATCAACCCAAGTTTATAAAACATTTACTTGGAAAAAATTAGTCTACATAGTAAAACAAATTACCGACACATCTATGAGACCGGTATTACAATATATGCTCCCTTTCATAATTTAAAAATAATATATAAAAAAATGACAACGACTTAAATTGGGACCCGAGGCCTAACATGTTCAGAAAACGTTCAGTAGTTTCGCTTGGCATGACACAACAACATTCATGCACGTTTTCTTTTACTTTGTATGTTCTTCACATTACAGTAAAAATTAACGGACCACTGTACCGTCTCTTAAGTAAGGTTAATTCTACTACAGGTTAAAAATATCTATGTTTAAAGTCTGGCACAAAGAAAATTTCTGCTGCTTGAGCGCTGGTATCAGTAAAAGGAAAAACTGACCGATCACAAAGCTTTCGTGAACTGTAAATTACATGAAGTAGATAATTTGAAAGCCATCATTGTCCCCCCTCCCCCACTGACTTCCATCTTTGCCAAGCCAAGTTTAATTTAATTTCACTGCGGTCTCGTATTTGTACACACTCGTTAGCGACAGCAGCGAAACTAACGGCAGAATTTTTTCCTTGTGATAAACTCTCCCATAGTAAAACATATCTTGTTTCCAACCTGTAGTAGAATTAACTTGATCTTAAAGGTACCGCCTACCTGCGCTTTAGAGGCTCAGAAATGACGGAGACATAAGGACGACCTTGAAGAGCGCATGAAATGCTGCATAGCCTCAACGAGCCAAGCCCTCAATAGAGTGCAAAGTTCCCGCCGAACCGTTTTTGCTATAGGACATTAAGCAGTTACCATATAATTATATTGGTGGAAAGTCTGTATCAAAGTTCAGTGCACACTGCAATCTGAGTTTCACATGCATCCGGTTAGTACATTTTGAAGTACGGTAGTCTGAAAAGGCAGTGTTTTTAGCTATGTTGGAGGGCTTAGAAACAGTGTTTTTAATTAGCATAGTATCTGAACAATGGGGTTTCCAACCTTGTCTGAAGTGTATTTTCTTTTCATACGATGGCACAATAGGCACACGTGGATTTGTTTCGTAGAAAAAAAAACTGTTTACGAACACACTGCAAGGCATTTGAACCGTGAGGTAGACGGCCGCCTTAAGAAGGAGTGGTACATAATTCAACGCTAAAAGCATTAATCTATAACTGTAGGTTTCTTGAAGGCAATTTGCAAAAATTTAACACTAGCAATTCTAGACAATATAGCCAACATTTTAAACAAAATTGTTTCCAGTATTACGAACTTCTGAGGCACAATATCTGACGCCGGGACCTCGTGCATTTAACTGCGGCGCAAGCGATCACGCGTAACGAATTAGTAATTATGAATAAATTTTTACTCATAAAGTTGGAAAATGCAATTACCTAGGATTGTCATTGATTAAATTAACCATATTGGCTTCGAAAAAAAGCGTAGAAATCAATTGATGTTTTCAGCGTTTATTTATCTACCGCGCACTTTTTAAGTGTCTCCGCATGAGCATGGGTATACTTAAGTACCAAGTGTAACAGTTGCGACTGAGGACCAAGCAAGCTCCAAGCGAATAATGAGGGTGACGGGGTCCAAGCAGAGAAGGGGTTAAACAGATCTGGACGCGGCCAGCGCACCACCGAGACATTTACATCAGCCACAGTACAGCGGCTCCGGCAAGCAAGTGACCACGAGCCAGGATTCCAGGAGAGCTAGCCTGAGATGCCCTGACCCTGCCCTGAGTCCTTCTCTCCAGTTCTCTTACATCTCGACTGCCTCAAAGCCCGCCCGCTTCCTGAATGCAAATGGCCGGTATCACGGGGCGCCGTGGGGCTACGAGGAAGCACTTAATCAAATTGGGGAGGAGAGATTATTCTTGCAATGGAATACACCTACGGACTCGCTGCGAAATAAAATGGCGGAAAGGAGAAAGGGACGGTGGTGAAGAGAGAAACATCCTTCGCAACTTTCCCACTTTTATCCGAATAGCAGCTGGGATTCATCGCGAAATACTGCTGGTCGAAACTGGAACGAAATTATTCACGACTCTCCAATTCCGCACACCGCAACTCATAGCTGTTTCGACAAGTTTACTAACCCACTCGTACATGATACATTTCATTGGCGGCGGGGAAGAGGAAAAATTCCATTATTTCATGAAGTTCCAGTTTCTCTTGCATCGTAAAAAACTAAGGAAGTTTTTCTTTCCTTTATGGAGGCAGCCAATAAAAAGCTTTACTGACCTCCAAAACGTAGACGGAACAACAACAAATCTAATATTTTGTAACATTCAAACAAATTAATTCAATAGCGTATGCTCTGAAACATTGTCCTAGATACAGTCGAGATACTGTTACTTCACCTTGATTTTCGCATCCCATAAGTCGTTACTTTTGCTGAAAAATAGATATAAATAAACGTTACCCCAATATTCTCAAAACCACGCTTCCTTTTCAAACCAAATCTTTTTTGGAATGTGAAATAGTGAGTCACTTATACGGCCCCAAATATGCAAGAAACTTTACGATTGATGGAATCGCTTTAGCTATTTCTTTAAAGGATGATTTTTTTTTTCTCTGTTTGGCAGGCAACATGTACTGCCACTACAACTCATGAGGCGAGACAAGAACTTCGTCTCCTAGAAGACTTCCTCTTAATCCCTGTGTCCCAAAGTGCTTGTCAACTCTTTGGCGACACTTCTTACAAAGTTTCCTTGCACAAAGCTCGTTATGCCTCGTGAGTGTGTTGGGCGTCTGTGTGTTACAACAAAGAGAAAGAAGAAAGAGGGAGAGAGAGTCAGAATACAAGTTGCTGCCAAAAAGACGAGAGATCAAGCACAACTGGTGCAACTCGAGACAACTTCACCAACGAGAAAATAAACTACTAAGGTAGATTAAAACCTGTTTAAAAAGTTAAGTCATTAATTGTCTCAGTCAGAAATTTTATAGAGCACAGACTCATTCGTGACTAAGGGTTAATTAAAACGATTATGCTGCTACCAAATATAAAGCAAAAAATGCTCATTCCAGTGACGTACAACAATTTAATCTTTAAAAAACTAAACGATAATGCTGTCTAGTATGACCAAATGATGGGCGATTTAACCCACCATATAGACAGTCTTGTTCCAACGTGATACTAAATCCACACTGTTTGATTTGAATTCGTAGCTCAGATAGGTCGATGGGAAGAGCAAGGAATACGAGAGCTATAATATAGATTTAAGATAAATCACAGTGTTCTAAATAACAATAGAACCAAATCGCTTTACAAAGACCCATGAGAATGTGAATTTTATTTGAAAACTAAAATCTTCATACAAGCTCAATACTTTGGCTTAACGTTTTCATACTACAAGCCATATGTTATTACCATAAAAATAAGCCTTTATTTGTTACGTTACAGTGCATATTCACGACCTTTTCGAGAACAAGTTGCTCCAATTCATAACTAAATTTACTGCGTAAAAATACAAAATTAGGTGTTTTGAACCAAGTAGCGTGGTTAAGTAAGTTTTCTGTTAATATTTTTTTAGTAAAATATTACAATTTTCTTAGTTTTATCAATGCCCTTATTGCAGTTAAGCAAGACGTTGATAATCAGAAGGAACTTCCGAAACTGATACGTTTCTGCAGAATAAAAGAACGGTTATTCTGAATATGTCAGTTTCTTCGAGATTAAATCAAGAGCAGGCAATTTCTAGAACAAGCTGAAGTAAAATTTACCGGCGAATAAAACGCACAGCATAGCTTTTAAATCAAAAGTTTAGAAACCCACGTGTTTAGTAGACTATCTACAAGAAAATACCGCTCAAAGAATAACACAACATGTCATACTTATGCACAAGTTTTTTTGACGAACACACCACCATTATCACTGTGTCAAACACTTCCTTGTCTTACATCTACAATTTGCATTTCCTTATTTTTACACGTTTGGGTACCGTTTCACAAAAGGTAGCCAAAGTGAAAAACTACTTTTGTGTACAATGCTTTTTCAATGCAGTGACGTTGTTTCTAGTCAACTTGTCTGGGAATGTTTACTGAATTGTTGTAAGAAATGCTACGTATATCAATTCTATAGATAATCTTAATTTTGCTGCTTAAACTTTATAACATATTCAGATGACTTCCTTCTTAAATAAACTACAGTATGAAATGATTAAAGTTTCTGCGGCAAAAGCTTAATTCAGTTATAAACATTCCAATCCGAAGCAGTTATTTCGAGCGTTATGCTTCGATAGCGCCATATTTCCTTTAAATATCTACTACAGCACTGATACAAACCTTCCAAGTGTTACCGGGCTGTGCAACAAGAGGGTATTAATTCCTATTGTGCGTTTCATAAACGTCAAATTTACATATAGTCTGTGTAATATAAGTGTTCCGTATTTTGACAGTTCACTTCTGAGAAACGTGTCAGTACACAGGTTTGCGGAGACCGTGCTTTTCCAGGAAGCCAGGTAGGTTTAAAGGTCGAAACAATGGAACTGTCGGACACATTTATCAGAAGAGAAATGTCAAAATACGGACAAGTTACATGAAACAGACTATACATAAGTACGCATTTAAATATATTTATTAAGACTTACTGCCAGAAATTTACCAGCACACAAGACAAAACTCTATCAACTAAACCCATTAAATTGTTGCAGGAGTGAACATGAAACTTTACACGTACGGCGAACCGAGTTTTCATCAAAGAACAGAATGCAAGCCTAGTATACGCAGTTCGGAATAAAGTGAGCACTCAAAAAAGCTCTGCTAAAGTTCTATTTTCAGCAAATTCGTAAGTTTCCACGCGTAACGGCTAACGACGGAAAATGTCTAACCTCTCTGGACACGTCACTTAATGCTTGCGCATGTAAGATAAATTGTGCAGTCTGTAGGAATCTATACAGTTTGATAAAAAATGTTCACGACTTATAATATATATATATATATATATATATATATATATATATATATCGATTTCAGTTGCTTTTGTTTCAATATGGTTGTATTTAAATATGAAAATACATGTAACTATTTTGCGTAATTTCGCTGCCAACCACATAAGCAGTTAAGGCAACTAGAGTTAATATAAAACTATTATGGAATAAATGCTAGTGATAAGTTTCAAAGGTTAAATTTTCAGTGCTGACTTTATCCCGAACGGCCTATAGATCTTATTCACAGTGAAATAAGAAAATTCGAAAATGAGAAGAATAAAAAAACGTGTGTTTTAATGTTACCACAGACGTTTACTTTTGAATACGTTGGAATGCACAAACAGGGAAATAAAAAATTCGCGAATTCAACGATCTGCATGCTAGGATCCAGTGTCCTATGCATACTCAAGCCCCGTCTATTTGTTCATCGTCTGGAGTCCCAGTGAACAGCAGCTAACAGACACTTGGTAGAGGCTTAAATATGCATTAGGGCAGTGGAATCTAACATGCAGGTTACTGAGCTCGAGAATTCTTCCTTTCCTTAAATAGTCAACATATAAACGAGCGACGGAAACATAAATTGGCTGGAAGAAAAGAAAATAAACCATGGCTTCAATAGTGTTCACTTTAGTCTACGGATGCGGATAAGCATGTACCTATAGTCTGTCTCATGTAATTTTTCCATATGTTGACATTTTTCTTTTGAGAAATTTGCCTGGCAGTTACATTGTTTGGAGCTTTAAGGGTGTTCAAGTACAATAAAATAATAATTTTATATTTTTATGAAATATTGTTAGTTTTATAGACGATACTTGTGAGTATATTTTCCTCTTACGAAACAATTTTAACTCGCATTAGTTTTCTCATAACGGTTCTGCTGCCGTGCAAATAGTGAAAACCATTTGACTTGCGTAAGTGAAATAATTCACAGTGAAAGAACATGTCACAGGCTGCGTAGTAAAAGATTTTTCAAAAATTCCGTGAACTATTTTTGTATTTTAAAAAATTGCTGAATTTTCAACTTTTTTCCCAGAATTTTGGAATTTTTTTAAAAATTCAAAATATTACATAATGGTATTTTAAATACTTTAATTCATAGCTAATAGGATGTAATATCACAGTGAATTGTTTTGTTTATGTAGGTCAGTTGGTTTCCACTACTTGCATGGCAGCAGAACAAGCCAATTTTGACTTTGTCGCGCCGTTATGAGAAAACTATGGGAACCAAAATTGTTTCGTAAGAGGAAACTGTACTCACAAGTATCGTCTACAAAACTAACACAATTTCATAAAGATATAAAATTATGATTTTATAGCACTTGAACACCCTTAAACCTTCCTAGCTTCCTGAAATAACACGGCCTCCGCAAACCTGTTTACAGACACACTTATTGGAAGTGAACTGTCAAGATATGGAATACTTACATGGGATAGACTACACAGCGTAATGTTCTGGTAGGTTTACTGCAAAACTACTGCGAACTATGAATAAAAAATTAAGTTAATGCTACAATGTGGTTAAGAAAGTCAGTACTGGCCAGCAATTTACACGGTAGCCAAAATGTGTAAGAATTTTTTAAATAACTTATATATTTTGTTAGCAACTCAGTATTTCGTATAACACTTATAGATAGATCACTATAGCTTCGTTTCATGATAAATATTACTTATTTTTACACACACACACACACACACCAATACGTGTTTTTAGTATGTAGCGAGGACCGCCTAAAAAAGACGCGTTTCGAGGACCATCACATACACTCATAAAAATTTTAAAAAAGTATAACGATCGTGACGAGAAAAATTGCCCCAATCTATACACAACATTAATTTTTATTTTTATGTTAATTTGTGTATCGAACTTGGACTGACACAATACTTACGAGGACCATGGATTTGACCTGTCAGTAAGAGGACACAGTAAAGCGAGGTCCATTAGCAATTTATGTATGTATACTAATATTACAAAATATCAATGAAAAAATGTGGACCGGTACACGATATTAAAAACCCAATTGATTACTTATATACTTGTTCAATAGACTACGTTTGATAATATTTTCAAAATAACAATTATATACGAACAGCATAAATCTATACATATAAAAGGAAGTGCCCCACTCACTGACTGACTCATTCATTCATTCATCATCAACGCCCAGCCCAAACCACTGGACCTAGAAACGTGAAATTTTAAGGGAGTTTCCCCTTGTGGCGTAGGCGCGCACTAAGAATGGAAATTTTGAAATTCGGCTATTAAGGTAGTGAAACGGGGTGAAATTTATTTTTTGCAAAACTTTGATATTTCTCGAACCCGACGGGCTATCGTCGTCTTATTCACTTCGTTAGGTCGCAAATACAAATGTCTAGAAACAAATTTCAGGATTTTTCGTAATTTTTATATTAAGGAGGTGAAAAGCCGTTTAATTCGTTTACAGTAAATCCTCTCTTCCTCTTAAACCACCTGAGATATCTAAGTGATTTTTTTTAAAAATGAAGCTTAAGCAAATACCTAAAAGCAATTTCAGGATTTTTCAAAATTCGTTTTTGAAAGCCGGTAAAAAAATAAAACAGTTTTTTGATTAATCAGTCGTATCACATAAACCGTTAGAGATATCGAGGTGGCTTTTGTCTTATAATGAAACATAAGTAAATACCTAAAAAGCAATTTAACGATTTTTGGAAATTCGTCCTTGAAAGTCTATAAAAAAATAAAACGTGTTTAAGAATAATCTTTCGTAACACCTGGAATAGTTCAAAATTTGTTTCCTTTTTATTTCTTGCTTATAGTTAAACCTCTTTGGACTATGGCCTGTCTTGAATAATTTGTAGTTAAGTCTGTGGAGTTGCGGTTTTTTTTTTTTTGCCAACCCACCATAAATAAAACCTCTTTGAATTGTAGCCCGTACATACGAAAGTATTATTATGGCCTGCCTTTGTATTCACTCGGGTATTGTACAAAGTTTGTGGTGTGGGAGGGGTGGGGTTACGGGTTCGTATCCTGTGCAAGTCTTTGCGATGGGACATGACATGACATCATACGAGCATATTGCGTGCGCTCTTTTCACTGAGCTAAGACAATTTATAGTTTACTGTTATTGAGTACGCTAGCTGTTAAATGCCTTCATCACATATTTTATCCAGAGTTACTGTTTGTATTACACAATTTCACGCGGGCAAAGCCGCGGCCGGGTAGCTATTTTGTAGAGAAATAGAGATGAATTAAAAACAAAGAAGTTCTGCAATTAAAGTACCCTCAGCGTAGTGGACTGGATAAAGCTGTTTGTATTTGTTGTTATAAAGATATACAGAGAATATAGTAACACCATCAAATAATACGTTATTAAAATTTAGTTACTCTTTTCTATAGTACACGCGGGCGAAGCCGCAAAGGGACAGCTAGTACTTATATATTATCCCGTAGTCTTCTCAAGACAGCCACTGGATACATTCAATAAAATATTGCATACATACTTATACATTATCGAGTAATATTTTCAAGACAGTCATTGGGTACATACATTTAAGTATTACATACATATTTGTATTTTATACAGTAAAATCTTCGAAGGCCGTAATTGGCTACATATAATTATATATGGCATACGT
>PNEQ01048887.1:0-57480 GCA_003012365.1 Medauroidea extradentata
CATCACGGCAACGCTGCCTATTGCAGTCGGCCATCATAGTCGATAGCAGTGTTCCATGCGACTCCGCGTGCGCTCTGTTGAGAGCAGCAGAACTAGAGACCGCTGATTTCATTGCACGCCTCCAGCGTTTTAATGACTACGTCGGTACTACTCTGTATGTAACAAATATCAATACGTAGAATTAAAGACAGAACATGACATGGCTTGACAAGGTTACGCCGACTTTAACGTGTTCTGAATTAATTTAGACTGTGTTTTATCATTAGAAAGATTAGATTTTGTGATAAAAAATGCTCATCTACAAATGTAAATAATAATTTAAAATATTTCTTTTACAAACAGAAAGTTTTCCTAGGCACCATTCAAAAGTACTACTAACACAGTTTCATTTAAGAGTAAGATCAACTACGTCACTTTATTTTTACGTGCGTGGTCGTTAAAACGCAGTGCCTCTGCAAATACTTATAAATGCTAACTTTAAAAATTTTTTTTGGGCTTATTTAATAACTGTGCTATTTTATGTATGTGTCTAAATGTGGTATGACAGTCATATTATGTGTAGAAAAATAAAAAACCCGTCTACTTTAATTAACAACAACACAATTGCTCGTCAAAAACTTAAATAATTTCTCGACAGGTAGTCTACCGCGCCCTTAAAGGAAGTCACAAAATGCCATATCCAGTATACAACCTCGGTGCTTGTTCCGATGAGTGAGCATCTAGGAACTTTTACAGCATGGGGTGGAGAACCAGGACTGAGATAATGGTTCATTGCTCCACCAGAAAGAGCCACGGCACAGACAACTGCTGACATAGTGCAGTGCACACTACTTACACTGTGAAGCATTCGTGACCTGTGTAGCAGCACGCTAGCCAACCTTGAGTTTTCAACATCGCTACTTCCAACACGTTAAATGGTGCTGAGCACTATTTATCCTTTGGGGCATAATTTAATTCCTAAGATGTTCACATATTTAATTCACATAGTATTCAATGTTCATTAATTAAGTTTTTTAACAAAAGGCAATTTAATTGGAACTGTACAGTGAACAAAAATTTATTGTATGTTGTAAATATCGAATGTGGGTTTTTCTTTGGGGCGGATGGTACTTGGGTAAATAAAGTAAATAAGTACATACAGTTCACTGATTTCATCACGGCCCCTATCGTACACCAAGTTACAAATACATATTACTAGAGACTGGAAAATTTCGCAAATTCAATGACCTGTAGTCTATAATCCATTGTACTATACATACTCAAGCCCCGTTTATTCATTCATTGTCTGTTGTTCCACTGAGCAGCAGCTAGTTGACGAATAGTCGTGGCTTGAGTATGTATAGTACAATGGATTCTAGCCTACGGGTCATTGAATTCACGAAATTGTCCAGTCCCTACATATTACATACATATTTGTAACACAGCTTTTTACAGTTTAGTATGATATTTTTTTCAATTAAAAAAAAAATGTTGGTAACACCTTTTATAAAAAAGACTGTCTATATGTAATGGCCTTTATTTATTACAGTACAGTAAGTCCTCGGTTTACTTCACACCGCTTTACATAATTTCAGATTAACGTTGCTAAATGTTTGAGTACCCATTTTCAGTTTAAGTAGCTTCTGATTCAGAATAGTGTCGTTAATTCATTCTTAGGTGGTCGCGGTAATCAATTCGTGGACGTCGGACTTAACATTTTTGTTTTTCAAAAACGTTGGCTATATAGCCTGTGGGCGGGATTGATCTGATTCAATTTAAACAGTTTCAATTTGCATCACTGTTTTCAGAAACCTAACCCCGACAGGACTTACTGTATTTTGGTTCTGTGACTATTTTTAGTGAGTCAGTTGCTACGTAGTTCTGATGGAGAAGAGATGTATGTGTAGTTTTTTAAAATGTCTGTGTACTGTTTTCCTGTAGATTGTGCGTACTCTGCTGGATGTATTCGTGGGGATAGAAATGACTGGTCAGAGTGTGGCATTTGAGCAGAAATTCAACTACAGACGTCCCATGTATATTGTGATGGATTACTTGTGGCAAATTGAGGAGCATCGCCAGTGTTTCAAGTGAGGCCTAGTGAAATACACAGGCGTCCAGAAGCAATTGTATAATAAACACATAATGTAAATCCTGGGCTAAATTGGAGACTAAAATGTTAGTGGCAAAATTTTGTACTTTGACGTTTTACATGCATAATGTGGTAACATAACACTGTAATTAGTCTCCTGTTATGCTACACAGATATCTTAATTCATCTTACCACTACTGTTCTGACCTGCATATTGGGTGTAGGTTACAATCCTGAGCAATACAAACAATGCTTGACAAAACATAGGTAAAATATTAACTTGATGGCGCGCAGGAGGGAACAATGTCTGTGTAGTGTTGCCACATTTTTCAAAAAAATGTCGTTGTACAACATTTTGCCACTTACATTTTCATCTCCAATTTAGCCCAGGATTCGTGTGGTGTCGCTATTAAGCAGTTGTTTATGGTCATTCTGTTTATGTCTTTACTTGTTTCTCTAATTTAATGCAGTGTTGCATGTCATTTATGCTATGCTATTGGGCACTTGGTTGATTGCATTAGCGTAAGTTGGCAACTTTGAATTTACACTTTATGAGTCACAACAAACTACATAATAGTATTTGTACTTTTACATCTTGTTCTAATTGTGGCTTAATATTGTCAGGATATTGTCTGTGAAGTTGCAGAACCTCATACAACTTATAATTTTTTAAAATGCAAGCATAGAATGGATATATAATTACTTTTGTTGGAGAAAATAATTTTGTTACAGCTTCATAATTTTATTAGAGAGTTCAGTACAATGTTATGCTCAAAAACAGCATACCATTATTCTTATTCAAAACTATTCTGAATGTTGCTGGTAACAGTGATACAAGGTGACATATATGAGGTTTTGCATTTTCCCTGGGAATATTTTAAAATATAGATGTTGCAAAGTTCTTCTGAATTGTAATGGGACGTGTGACTGCACTAAAATTAAAAAATAACTGGAATGTTTTAGTATCAGGTACAAGAGTGTAAAAGTATTGTTTTTATTGAGCGTCTAATGCTTAGATTGCAGTACTGAGTTATATTGGCATTCACTCTCTCCTCTCTTTTTTCATCGTGCAATAACTGCCGTAAGAACTGTCCTAGTTTTGCCGCGTGCTGTTGCCAAAAATACAAAAATTAATTTTGTGACTTTGATCTTACAATTTTTGCATGTTGTATATCATCAAAACACTCATCGGACGATGTATTTGTTTCATCAATTGCACAATTCTAAGGGGTTTAAAAATTTTGAAAGCAAAATCTTTGTACTTATATTATTTCCATGCATCATTAAATATATCACATCATAACTTCAAAATTAATAGCAAAATCGTATTCAGAATTTCATGGTTCGTAAGTTCTTGTGTCTGGACGCCGAAAAAAAAAAAATCAGAAGACTAATATGTTCTTCCTTAATTGTATAGAAATTTTTTTCCAACTGTATGTGCATTTGTTTACAGAATGAAACATTAAAAAGTTGGTCAGTGAGAAACTTTTTAATTATTGAAGTTAGATGGGGGATAAAAGCGGGAAAGTTGTTCATTGTGAGCTGAATTTATTTTTAAAAGCACCAGCACTGCAATACCTTTAAGCATTCTCTTGTTTATATCATAAAATATGTTTTGTTCCTAGTACAATAGGTGAACACGTTCGCCCTGCAAGCCTAGACATTTGATGGGTGCTCGAAGTTCCGTTATCTTTTCTGACTGTGAGGTTTTGTAATGGTAGCATAATAAATAACATACAGTCTTCCTTTAGTCAGCAGTTTTGTTCGTCCCTTATCTTAAAATAATCCAGGAGTGCACCCGTGTCTCGCGGCCACGTGATGTGTTGTGTCCTGTGACTGATATCGGAGCAAAAATTTTTTTAAAGTTTGTTTTTGGTTAACCTTTGTTTGTATCGAAGGTAAAACACCTGAAGACGTAATGTATATAGACTATGAGGGTGGGAGTCAAATATTGCGGTGAACATATTCCAGTATTTTTCACATTCATACTATTAACGCAATTGAGGAAGCTTTCAAAGTAACCAGCTGTTCCAAGTGAACCATTTACGCTTTAGTATGTGTGTGTGTGTGTGCGTGCGTGCGTGCGTGCGTGCATGTGTGTGTGTGTGTTTGCGCATGCACGAGAGAGAGGTATCATTTCTACTCCTTGTACGATAGGGATAGTTATTTGTTTATTAAATAGGTATGCATTATATTATTAAAAGTTCTTAAAACTACTTATACAAAAACTTTATAATAATCGGTTACCCAGTTTATTTACAGGGTTTTTACATCATCTTCTATTTTTTACAAGAGAAAATATTGCCTGGTTTCGTCTAATTAGTTGATTGACGAAAATTCAGTTAAGTATATAATCAGTTTAAACTTAATGTTTTTGTCTTCAAAGAACAGTATAATCATAGTAAACAAATTTAAACAATACTGGAAGACAAATTTATCTGCTCGTTTTGGCTTAAAAAATAAGTATCACACAAGTAGTTAAAATGAGGGATCGTTTACATCACGGCCACACGTACATATTATTTTGATTCATAAAATTCCTTCCTCTTTAAATGAAATTTCAGCAAAATTAATAATGACAAAACAGCCAGATTTTCCAGTTTCTACATGACATGTCGTTTTCCTTAATTGATTTCATAATCATCGACATTACCCCAACCACATTCTTGTCCTCAGACAGACGCTACTCCTATGGACGAAATCTCACGTTTTATTGGAAGTAGCTATAATGATTAAAATGTATGTGATAGTAATTGTTTCTGTTAATCTAATGAACTTTTTTATCAGTGGGGCATGTGAACAGTTTATGTTAAAATAATATAAAAATGTGATTTGATACATATTTTGAAGCGTAATGTTATTCAAACTACAATATATAAATAAAAAAATGTAAAATATAATATTTTACTAAAAATTATAAAGAAGTACATCTCATAAACTTCGTTACACGGCTGCGATCTGGCAACAGCGTGCGCCATAAGCCCTGTACTGCAATCTAAGGTTGGGATGCTGTATAGTGCATGTTATTTTTGTATGTGTTTACTTGAACATTTCTTGTATTCCAAATTATATTTTTTATTCCTTATGTTAACATTATGTTTAGGACAGTGATATTCAATATACAGATTTTGAATTAATTACACATTTCTAATGTAAAAAAATGTTTGTTAAGTAATGAAAACATGGTTTATTTGGTACTCAAGATGCTTTCAATGAACAATTTTTATTTTTAAGACAGCTTAATTTGCTCTTCGAACACAACTCATTTTACTTGCGCTGTGTTTTTGAGCATCACGACAAATCGTTATTTGCATGATATAATTATCCATTGTAATAATTTTAATGTTGTAATTACTGCAACATAATCGTATCAACTTTTGTTTCTTGGTCGTATAGATAAAAACATATGTCTTTACTTATAACAAAAAATATTGCTGAGGTGAGATGTGAGATGCTATGTAAAGAAATCAGACGATAGATAGCGGATACAGAGATGACCAATGTAACTATGCTTAGGCCTTCTAGCTCTGTTGGTACATGTTTTTTCACTTTACACTAGATGCAGTGATATCGACAATACAGTAATCCCCCATTTTACGAAAGGATTATGTTCTGGAGACCTTTTCGTCACTCAAATTTTTCGTAAGTCGAATTGTACGTTAGACAACTTAGGAACTTCACAAGAAACTAAAATATTTAATATTGTAACGTTTATAAATGAAGGATGTACAGTAAAAAAAAAACTTCTGTCCATCCTTTTTCAACAGACCAATGAGAAAAAAAAAGGTGCTTGCTGAAAAGGAGTGAGTGAGAGGTTTTGGTCAGCGCTTAACAGCAAGGTCTTTAGCACTGGTGGGGGGTGAAATGAGGTGAGAATGGAGCAGTACTGGAATAAAATAGCGGGGAAAACGGGAGATCCCCGAGAAAACTTGCCGACCAGTGGCATCGTCTGGCATGATTCCCACATTCGAAAATCTGGGGACTGACCCCGCCTGGAATCGAACCCGGATCGCCTTGGTGGAAGGTGAATGGTCTGACCATTCGGCCACTGCGGCCCCTTGCTGAAAAGGAAATGTGCAGGAAACAACCTCATCATTTCTACACAAAACACTGAAAGTGTAACCTTAGAAAGTTTTTTAGATGAAAATTGCAGTCAAAGATGTTATATAAACAGTGAACAATCTAGTTTTCCTTTTGTTTTAATAATGTTGAAGGTAGCAGTCCAAGGCACTCGGTAGTGTCAACACATTTCTTTCAACCAGGAAACCTTCCTTGTTTATTACTTATAAGGCGTTCTTCAGTTGTACTAACTAGGTTGCAACATTTTTTCAGCTATAATTTTAAGAAAACATTTCTGGTGCTTAAAAATTAAAATAGGCCACTTAAAAAATGAATGAATGCTTACAAACAATAATGGAAGCACAAAAAGATTAACGGGAAACATACAATAAGTAACCTGCTGTAGTTAGCGTACATTTCTCGACATCATCAGGGTTTCCCGGTCACCGCAGATTAATCTGGTTGAGGTAAAATGCTTGCAAGATATTAGTTTGGTTCAATTTTTAGATACAGACACTTCAATTGACGTGGACACTCACTCGTCCCTTGATAATCTAGTGACTTTTCGTAATGTTTTATTGTCACTTGGGCAGGATGTCTTCAGAAGTGCACTAAAACGGTTGAATAAAATTCCCTACGCACTGTAATATTTTTACTAAACATAATTTTATTTTAATTACAAATGAATACATAAAGAAGCACATCTTCACACTTGAGCAGAATTAAATTTACGCACAGTACATGTATTCTGTATCGTATTGTAAGCTATTTGTTCGGTATCAAAAATTTTTAGTTTTTTGGTAAGTGACGACATGTCTATGTACCTCGCTACGTACTGTTTATCCAAGGAAAATGCAATGCAATTTTTGTGTTTAGTACACAGTTTACTACACGAATTGTTTCTTGAAACCAGATGAACGACAGATTAACATATTTAAAACAATAACTGTGAAATTAACTGCCTATACATACCAAAAATATTACGTTCGTCCAGATTTGTAATGTTTGGGAATTTGTTGTGAAGTTATGATAGATTATGATACGTACATTTGGTTACACCTATTCTATTGTTAACGAGAAATGTAAACTAGTAATATCAAATGTAAGTAAAAAAAAATATTTTTGACGTCCAAAATATTTGAATGACCGATGCGGAAATTTGATGACTTTACAAACAGTGTATGTGGGATTTTTTTACATTGGTGCAATGCTATCTTAATGGGCAAGTAAACATTCGCGCACAACTTTTTTTTGTAATTTTTTTGTAACTGCGAATTTTCGTAAGTCTCAGGTTTCGTAGCTTGGGGAATTACAGTATCTGATTTGTTATTATTTGTAAATAAATTTTTCTCAATCTCTCATTAGTCAATCTTATGTTTCACAACTATGACGCAACCCTCGTTTTTAATTTTAGTGGATCCTGTGAAAACTGTGTAAAATAAATAAAATAAAATAAGATTTTTTATCAAGGTGAGATTCAACAAGATAAGAGTTTTAAACCAGTCGAACAGTACCAGCTTGCCTCAGCTTACGTCAAGATTAGAAAATTTGACTAATTTTTAAAAACATGGAAAGGGTTTAAATATGTTATAATGCATGTTAACTTTACGTCTTTTGATGAGGACGAGAACAGGTTGTTTGTGTTGATGACACAGGCAGCTTGCAGAAGAAGCAGAGGCAAACATGGAGGCCGTAAGCCCTCCAATCTTCCTGCGTTTCATCAACCTGTTGATGAATGATGCTGTGTTTTTGCTGGACGAGTCGCTTTCGAACATGGCACAGCTGCGAACTATGCAGACAGCGAGGTAAGTTTTTGGATGAAGAGTGTGACCATGGTCAGACTGTTGTTAATTTTTCTATTATGTAAGTAACTTAAAATTATTTTTTAGTGTCAAAATTTACATTAGAATACTGGTTATAAATAGAAGTAAAGAAAACACTATTACACAGATAAGCAAACACACCACAACTTGAATTATTTGTGTGTTTAGGAATGTGTTAATGATTAACTACGTAATTACAGATGAGAATTGCTACTATAAGCCATAATTTTCGAGAAATTTGCCGCAGTTGAAAAAGTAACCAATTTTAACCCCTTAAAAATAAAATTTTTTGTTAAAGTATTTATTTATTTATTTATTTATTTATTTATTTATTTATTTATTTATTTATTTATTTTTTTTTTTTGTCTATCGTGTTTAACTGTTACTGGCGTGAAACAGACACTTTTTAAAAATGGAATTATGATTTCATTGAATAGGCAAAATTTTTCTGAAGAAATTGTTACCAGATAAGCTTACAATACCATCTCCTACTTTCCAAAAATTGACAGTGAGCTGCGAGTACCATATTTTGGCATGTATAGGCAGCATTGCATAACAATGTGCGCACGTAGATCCTTCCTCATGATTTGGTGACTGAGAATGAATGTAATCAGAGATCTAGGTATGCACTAACCAGTCAAAACCATGCTGGCAGACATCATCAGAACTAAGATGGAGATGGTGTTTCGCTGTTGTGTCAGAATGCAATACTGTGCAACGTGCAGGTTACTCTAGCATACACTATAAAATAAAAATATAGTATTGAAATATAAATGTAATTCACTTACAGACGAAAAATTAAGAGTTAATGAATATTGCATACTTTTTGTCTTAGTATAATGTACTGGTAGTAATCAGTTAGACAAGTGTTGCATACAGCAATTTAAACACAGGTGCTCCATTGACTAATTCCATTACTGATAGTGTGAAGTGATTTCAACATGTTTAGCTGAGGGTAGTGTGATTATTTTTAAATGTTACTCGCGATAAAACCAGATGAGAAACCTGCATTAAAAAAAGTATTTTTGAGTGAAATTTGGCTGTTATTTATAGCGTAGTCAGTTAAGCACCGGTCTGCGATACGAGAGATCTTGGGTTCGAATCCTGGCTTGGGCTAGAAATTGTGTTGTTCTTTCACCTCATTTCACCCTCATTGGCACTTAAGAACTTGTTGTTAGAGGGCCTTAGAACCCTCTCACATAACCTCCAGTAATATTTTTTAAAGACTATCACTGCCTTTGTACCACATCATTATCAAGTAAATCACTGCCTTTTCACTACATTATTAGTTATGTAGGCCGTCAGCAGCACATGTAAATTTGTGTGCGCTCTGATGCAGGTTAGTTAAAAAACTACAATAACTAGTCCCAACTCTCAGTACTCTCGCAACACTCGTACGGTCAGCTCCACGCTACAATTTGAGAGTGTGCCATCAGTTATTTACATCATGTGTGTATATTGTTCACTTTTTTGATGAATTTTGTGGCATATTGAGGCCAACCAAGTGCTTAAATTTTCAAAGACTGGTGCTTGTCGATCCAGAATTTGACGCTCCCTTTTAGGCGCTAGTACATATTTTATGCTTGGCCCCGTATTTTGTAAAAATTAGAGCTAGGCCTACCTTGATTTTGCCCAAGGGGTCACTTAAATCCTTTATTGGTAGCTGTGTTGCCGTAAAAACTAAAGGTTGGGGTTTATATTTACCAATTTTTGTGTATGTATATTTACGTTTGCTAATGATGAATGTAAAAAAAAAAACATGGACGCTAAGCTAACCACGCCAGGCGGAGAATTACCGTATTTTCCGGCATATAAGACAACTATTTTTACATATTTTTGGCCTTCAAAAATTGCTTCTCGTCTTAAATGAAGGTGCAAAAATTTTTGGTAACCTAAAAATTGTTCGAAAGCTAAGCTGTAAGCTGTGGAGTTGTATGATGTTTCAAGGAATTGCGTTTTTCGTCACAAATGAAAACGAGTGCCCCGTTTTTTTTTTTTTTATAAATAAAATTTATGGTACGAAATTTTGATGAGCGTCATTCACGATAAAGAACCTTTCCTCACAGTGAAGTGGCGATCAATGCAGCTGGAGCACGTGTCGAGATACTTTGTCTCACCAGCCTACAACTCTCGGGTGAAGAAAACGAAGATCTAGGTCCGTATACTTACATTCTTTGTCTCACAAGCACAAAACTCTTGGGCGAAAAAAATTAGGATCTAGGTACTGTACCACACATTCATGTGTCTAGTGCTAGGCTGGCAGACAACAGCGCACAGGAATGCAATGACTTTGCAAGCAGCTGTTGTAGCTCGGCGTTGCCATGTAGTGCACGACGTGCCTCAGTCCGGCGTTGCCAAGTCGCGCACGGCTGCTGGCAACTGATGTCGCCGGCCACCGCCGTGCATTTCCTTGGCTCTTGGGCGCCCGGAGGGCAGTAGTAGCCAATGTTATTCATTTGTGTGTCTACTATGATGTTTATATGACGGTAATAAATACATTGAAAATATTAAAATTAAATTTTAATGTTTCTAGCAAAGGAAAAAAATATTTTTCTGTCAGGAATTCCAAAATTAGTAATTTACTTATTTTCAAGATTTTGTACCTTCGAAACTATGACTCGTCTTATATGTAGGGTCGTCCTATATGCCGACAAATACGGTATGAACTTTGAAAGAGGAAAGATGTGTGTTAATTATTGTAAACGTAATAATGTTAATTTATGTATTTATTTAGTGCTTAGAGTGTATTATTTTGGCAACACGGACATTTTCGTGGCCCTGCGGGAAAGTTTAAGTGCGTTCACATATTTTTTTGGCAGAGTAGTGGTTGTTAAAAGTGACTTGTCTGCTAGCCAGCAGATGGCCCTCCCCTCCAGCAGCTGACATTTTCACCACCCACTAATGGTACTTTAAGCCCCCTCAGGGGTATATAAGGCGGGCGCTCGCCTAGCCAAATCAACAGTCTAGGGCTTGGGTCTCCTCCCGAGCAAGCCAAGGCATCTCCCCAATCCTCGAATGGGTTGGTTCTTGAAAAGGGAGCCTAAGCCCGACATCATCTAACCTTTGGGTTGCTATCTGAGAAGGAAGCTGAAACCTGCCCTCCTGTCTATTCACCTACCTACTAGGGGGTGCTGCCTGAGAAAGCTGAAACCTGCTCACCTTTCCCTCATTCCGGTTGCTGCCTTAGAAGGAAGCCAAAGCCTGATCCTATCTTCACCAGTGCTGAAACTTGTTTGAGGAGCTGTTGAGACGCACCCTAGCCGCGCAGGCAGTAATAAGGGAACACACCCTACCGTGAGTAAGTTAGCCACCATGTGGTGTTTATCTCTTTCGGAAAGAGATAAACGCCACATGGTGGCTAACTTTCCGCTGGAAGCAGAAACTAATCTGTGAAAAGTTCCGGGGCTCCTTTGTAACAACCATGCGGTCAAGCTAGTAGAGAGAATAACAAGTTGTGTATACCTGTGACAATCAGTTATGTAGATCTGTAAAGTTGACGCACACCTTAAAGGTGCTAGAATATATTTTACGCTCGGCCCCGCATTTTGTAAATATTTAAAAGTTAGGCCTACCTTGTTTTTGCCCAAGAGGTCACCTAAATCCTTATTGTGAGCCGTGTTGCCGTAAAAACGTAATATTGAAGGTTAAAAGTATTTACATTTACCGTTTTTGTATGTATATATTCACGCCCGCCATAACAATGTAAACAAACAAATGGACACTAACCTAACAATGCCAGGCGTCGATTTATAGACTTTGAAAAGAGTATATATGTATCGTAATTGTTTGTAAACGTAATATTAATTTTGAGTGTTTGTTTTATGTTTTATTAATATTCTTTTGGCAACACGGACATTTTTACAGCCCTGCGGGAACGTTTTATTGCATAAACGTAATTTTTGGCCAAGTAGTGGGAAAATTGTGGGTGTTGGAGTGGTGCGTCTGCTAGCCAGCAGACTGCCTACTCTGCAGCGGCGGCCATCTTCATCACCCACTAACGGTACTTTCAGCTACCCTCCAGGTTACATAAGGTGGGCGTTTGCCTAGCAAAATCAGTCAGTCTAGGACTCGGGTCTCCTCCCCGAGCAAAGCTAACCGACCACCTCTCCCTCATAGCGGGTTGCTGCCTGTTTCCACCGGAAGTGGATATATCTGTGACAGTTTCCGAGGCTCCAGATTAGAAAGACCATGCTGTCAGTGTAGAAATTGTACAAACCAGTGCAGAAATTGTATGAACCAGTGTATTTACCGATATTGTACAGTCAGTGTAAAGTGAACTTGTGCTTTGCGAAATAACGCCATTCAATTTATTTATTTGTTTCATTTGTGTAACTCATGTCTGAGAACGACCTCTTGACATTAGACATCTCTTCAGAGGAAAGAGCCTCTATTGACAGTCGAAAAGTCCAAGCAGCTGCTGAGCGCCGAATAGCGGCCACAACTAACTCACACTCAATACCCGCGGGAATTATTCCCCCGCCGCAACCAGCATTCGCAAAGAGTGTTACATTAGCCCAGCTTTGCCGACAGTATAAGGGCATGGAGAACAAACCTCCACAAAAGCAGGATAACTTTAGCTGCATCCTTCGGGAAACACAGCGAATGAGCCGCCCGCTAATTAGCCCGATCAAGACACCCGAGAAGCGTACACCTGCACCACATCCCCGAGTTGAACAGTTGAAGAGGGAGGCCGCACAAGAGCCTAAGCCCCTCTCAGAGAGGAAACTCCGCCTTCTGCGGGAATTATTCTAGGTGAGTGGTTTTACACCTAAACCCCCTCTAAAGTTAAAGTGAGAATTTTGCACACCTAGCTTCCAGGATTGTATCGTGCATCTTCAGCAAGGAACCACTCCCCTCAGGATACCTTGCAATCTTACTGCCCCCTTCAGGGAACCTCTCATGCTCTCCATGGTTACACATACCTCCCTGAAGATTACTAAAGACTCCCTCACGAGCAAAGTGTGACAGAGTGCAAGTGTAAATAAGGGTGATTTGTAATTTTATTTCTTGAGGCACAATATAAAAGCAGTTCAAGTGAATTTCCTAGTTTCATTTCTAATTTAATTCATATTAACTCATGTCCAGGTGCCGTAAAATTTCGCGAATTCAATTACCTGCATGTTAGAATGCACTGTCATGTGCATACTCAAGCCCCGACCATTTATCCACTAGCTTCTACTCAGTGGAACAACAGACAATGAACGAATAAACAGGGCTTGACTATGCATAGCACAATGGATCCTAGCATGCAGGTAATTGAATCAGCGAAATTTTCCGGCCCCTACTCATGTCAGATACCGAATATCTAGTGATGGACATTTCCCAGGAAGAAAGGGAATTAATTGAGGGATGTAAAGTAGAAGCAGCTACAAAATGCAGACAGGCAGTAGCCTATAGCGTAAATACAATACCTGTGGGGATAATTCCGTCACCTGAAAGAACGTCCGACGCCACAAAGATACTGAGAACGAGCCGCAGAAGCGAAAGGAGGACAATTTCAGTTGCATACTCAGGGAGGTGCGACGTATGTTCTGACCTTTGATAAGTCTTATTAAGACCCCTGAGAAACCTGCGCCCTTACCCCATTCCAGGGTTCAGCAACTAAAGAAGGAAGCCGAGCAGGAGCCTAAGCGCCTCTTGGAGCGCAAACGCCGCCTCCAATGGGAGTTGTTTTTGTTTTAAGGTGAGTGAATAACACGCCTTCCCCCCCCTCCCTAGTGGTAAAGTGAAAATTTGCTTACCCTGCTGTTCAAGATTGTGTTGTGTTACCTGCCCCAGGAAACCACTCTCCTTGGGACACTTAGCAATATCTCCTCCTGTAGCGGTGCCCACTCTGCTACTAGTACTTCTGGTACGTCTGCGTCGCCGTGTTGTAGGTTATCTAGATGTCCCTGTTCGGGGACGCCAGAATGTAACGGTACCGCTGCTTCCGCTACTCGTAAGTCTACGTCTACGTGTTGTGTAGGTTATCTAGATGTTGGAGGTTATGATGTCCCTGTTCGGGGCGGCAGATTGTGACGGGTCTGCTCTTCTACTACTACGTTGCACGTCGTGGCTATCTAGAAGCTTATTTTGGAGGTTATGATGTCCCTGTTCGGGGCGGCAGATGTAACGGGGCCTGATACGTCTACGTTGCAGTGTTGTTATTTATCTAGATGTCCCTGTTCGGGGACGCCAGAATGTAATGGGGCTGCTACTTCTCGCCGTCACGTGCTGTTGTTTATATATATTTTGGAGGTTAAGTATTTCAAACGGTGTCCGCTCAGAGAGAAAACATTTAAGAGGGCATATATAAAAAAAGAAGAAAAAAAAAAAGTTTCCGTTTAGTTTTTTTTTCTATTTAATGGTTCACTTGTACATTGAACACTCACTGCTTAACCACTTAAACTCATTTCGGTAACCTTTTCAACTTCGAAACGTAAACATAAAAGGGTGATGCAAGTGCTCAACTTGATGCAGTCTAGAGTGTTCGCCCAGGCAAATACTACTTAGATAACCTAACTAGCTAACGAAAAATGATGAACAACAAAGCATCGCAGGCAATACCGCCCACTTTACTCCCGAATTCGCCCTCTAGGCTTCACAACCCCTCTGCCCCGTCCAACACGTCCTCCTCCTTCCGCCATGACGCCCCAACTAATTCACAAAAAACTTAGCCGGTCATCTCCCGGCGACCGGTCACGAGCTCCGATGTATCACCACTACTGCTTACAAACTCAAATAAGAAACTTAGCCGGCCATCTCCCGGCGACCGGTCACGAGCTCCGATGAAACACAACTAAACTTCCTGGGCGAACACACGGACTTACTCTGCCGAGCGGCGGAGGGATACACCAGGATCCAACTTGCCTAAAAAGCTGGTTAATTTACGTTTATAATCTAAAAATTGTATGTAACATAGATACTGATAAATTTACAAAGCATTTTACTCCATACTACCAGCTAAATATTCATTATTTTATTAATTAGGGATGTGCAGCGTTCTCAATCTGTCGCGGATCACCACCTTTTTAGTGTTGTTGCACATGATACTACCACCCACGTCGGTCGAGAAACGCCCTGCAGCGTCCCCGCATTCCAGCACGTCCCTGTTCGTGCCTCCAGGCGAGTGAACTCTGACGTGCCTGCCAGATAAATCTATCTAAGCACTGGCTAGCTCCGAGCTTATTTGAAATTGTAAAAGCCAGCACTTCTCTGTACGTGCTTCCAAGCAAGAGAACTACTACTGGCCTGCCACATAAATCCTATTCCAGGAGAAGCAAGCTAATAAGCTACTTGAAATTTACCAAAATTTAAACAAGGCAAAATATCAGAAAAGTTTACTTAGAAAACTTGCTTAAAATTAAATTAGCTTTCAAATGAGTCCAAACACGATATAAATCCAATAAAATTGACATGTAAAATTCTATGCTTTTCTCTTGCTTTAAAGTTAAATTTAAAATTAAAAAGAAAATTTTAATGTAAATTTCTCTACTTGCATCCCCAATTAATATGTTGGATCCCGCCGTATACATCCTTATACCTGGTTACGTTGGCCTACTTAATTTGTTATAAACAGAGAAAAAAAAAACATTTTACGACAAAAAAAATTGAAATTACTGTGTGATAAGAGGCCAAGTACGTGCTACGTGCCAGTGCACGTCACACTCCTCTTCAGAGAAACCCTAATGCTCGCTAGCCTAAATATTCAGCATCCCTGAAGAAAGATTTTAACTCTCCCCCTTACCAGCAGAGTGCGACAAATTTACCATTGCCGCTCTAGCAGTGCAAGTGTTGAGCCACATAGGTAATTATTTGTATTACACTTTACACCTTGTCAACTGTCAGGTTCTTAGAGACTGTTCACACACTTCACGCTGGGAGAGGAATTAGGGAAGGAATTGGCAATGGCCTTTTTTATGTAACCTTGCCAGCATTCACTCAGAGTGATTTTGGGTTTTGGGAAAGCTATGGAAAACCAAAATCAGGATGGCCGGAGTCCGTGATTGAACCAGTGTCCTGAATGTGAGTCTTAACATTTTACTGCTGCTCCACGATACTTTGTAGGGCCACACAAATGATTTTTCAAATTCCTCCTCCAATGACACTGATGGCTAAATCAGTCACTTTGAGATGATGTCCTTTTTTGGCTGTGTGCACAGAATGAGGGTTGGGATAGAGTTGAGCTGTCTGCGTGAGCTTGGGGGGGTATGAAGTTTTCGAGGGCTGCTGTATCCAGCATAGTTGGGTGACAATGCATATTTAGCTGCTTGGGGGGAGGGTTGCTATAGATACGAATTGTGTGGCCGAAAAATTATTTCTGCGAACTTGCACATCTCACAATGAATTACAGTATATCCCATGTAACTGTACTGTGATTTCATTCTCTGACGACCTTGCCAACTTAGCAGGAGTGTGTTCTCAAGCTTGATGAGTTATTTTGTTGCAGGGATGCGGGAGAATGGCAACGACTTCCAGTTCAGGAACGGTCACAGAATGAGGCACATTTCATCCACACTGGTATGATTGCTAGGTAAGTAGCTGTAAAGTTTTCACCAGTGTTTATTAATAAAAAAAAAAACGGTTTTTTTTTCAGAGGTTCTGCCGCCAGCTGTTTCTCAGAGCAACATCTGCTTCTCTCTCTCGCTCTATCTCTCTCTCTCTCTGGTGACGTCAGTGTGGTTAGATGCGCCATGTGCTGCTCATCACAGCTCATGCCCCACCCATCGCTGCCGCTGCAAGCCAATGTCGGCACTGGATGGGCGTCACAAGCGCCAAAAAAAATATATTGTAACTCATCCATTTTCCTCCTCTTTCTCCCCTCACCAGCACAACTGCACCATTATTCATCGTGAGGAACTACTTGCTACATATATGTTTTTTATTATTGCTTTTTTTCATGGACTGCAATTTTGATTTTGATTACAATTTCGAAGTGGAAAGTGTACACATCAAAATATATTGTTTACATATAATTTTGTTATAGGCCAAATATAATCACGAGCCGTTCACAAACACACTATTTTGAGGTTAGGCCTACATGCTAGGCTGAGGCCATATATTTTTAATAGTCATTTTCCGTTAATTTTACTTGTTCGTGCTTTTTGGACATTATTTTGTTCACAATAGCATTGGAAAATTTCACTAATTTATGTTTTATCATAGAAAGTTAGATAAAATACTTCATTTTCTCACAAGAAACGTGTAAACGTATGCTGTATCATATTGTTAAGAGACGTTACACTACATGTTTTCATTCATTTTGACTGACTTTGTAGTCATTGTCTGAAGAAATGAAGTATAATTTAAGTCAGACTATATTATTGCACTATATAAATGTTAACTTAATATATAAAAAAGAAGAGAATACAACTTTTGGCCAATAAAAAGAAACCAAAATGCCTTGTTAATTATTGTTTACACTTAGAAGTTATTGATGTACATTTCTGGTATCATTTTGTTTATACTGCAGCATCCTATCAAAAGGACTATTCTTTATCAACCTGAAACCTTGTTAAACATGTATTTGCCAGTGGCATAAGTGAACACTGCAAATATTACCCGTTGTGTATGTAAAGTTAATGGCGATGTTGTGTTCTAGCTTTTCATAGTTTTATTCACTAGTTTATTGTTTACGCACAAATGGAGTATTAATTTACTCGGAATTTTTCTTCATACTAATATAATATGTGTAAGAACACCTGCTTTTGGCTAAGAGTCTCTTGAAAACGAGCTTGTATCCTCTGCGACCTCATATTGATTCTCGCTTATGTCCACTAGGGAAAAGGGGGGGGGGGGGTTGCTGTCAGGCTGAAATTTGGCCCTATAGGTTAATATGGACAACTTGGTCGTACTGACAAATTTTGGAGAGCCGTAAGTGTCCGTAGAATCGGGGTTCGACTGTACAAGGAGTTCAGCAATAGATTAAATTCCATTTGTCAGCGCCGCAGCTGCTCAGTCTAGATGACGCATGCAGAGATAACACTTGACACTAATGGTTGACGAGTGTTGTGGGTAGATGAGGGTTGTGGGTTCACATAATTTTATTGGTCTGTAGCAAAGTTTAGCGAACTTTTCTGTCTGAGTTTCGCATGAATCTGGTTAGCATGACAGCCTAAAAAGGCCAAATTTAGCTACCATATTTACTGTCATATTCCTCACACTTTTTTGACAGGATTTTAGGTGAAAAAATTTGGGTGCGTGAATTATGCCAGAAATTGCTGAAACACGTGCTTGTTTACACTGAAATGTGGGCGAAACATAACGGTAAAAACCGTTAGCTAGCTGTTTGCACCATAATTGTCATAAGTTAAAATAGTTACAGGTATTAAAAGAAGAAATAATTGGTAAACTGTAATTAATCTTTGTATTAATTTATCTGAATGCGCGTCGTAAAGCAAGGCTTATGTAGCGAAGTAATACATGGCGCCATGGTAGCAGTATTGTAAACACGGCTTTAGACCACACAGCGCAACTGTTACCAAGTTCTAACATGGCTCCTTAGTAGTAATAAAAAGAAATTTTTATTCACGTCACATATATACAACTCTTAGCACGTGCCGTAAAAGTATCAGTAGTAAACATCAACACGTTAAGAATAAAAGGAAAAAATATAATGTATGCAAAGTTATACAATGCACTATCACTGCTAATGGCAAAAGTAAACACGGTACGGTAATCATGTAAAAGTATCGGCAGTAAACATTACCACATTAAAAATAAAAAGGAAAACAATATAGGCCTACCGTACATTAAATTCAGAAACGGAAAATTTTCGTCCCACTACTCTATAGCAGTGTTCCTCGGCATACGCAATAACTTGCAGTTTAAATGCAGCAGTGTTACTGCTGTGTTTGCCCATCATGCACTCATACTGAAACAAAAAAACCTTTCTAAGTTTTATTTTTGCGTGACAATATCGTGCTTACAAATCCACTTGTTAACTGAAATACATTAGCTTGGGCGCGCGGCTTGCTGTACTGCGCAGCGACCACAGGTTCAGTGATCTTGAAGTGTCGAGAGAGAGAGAGAGACAGAGACAGAGACACCCACACCCACACACACACAGTCACAGCCAAGCCGCCCACAACACAACGGAACAAAGAACAGCTGCCTGCCTGTGCGCGGTCGCGCCGGTACGATTGGGATAGATTATGTTGTGCCGGAAAATTCCTACTGCGTGAAATATGAGAGGAATAACTTTTGTTCCAATTTTAACATCACTAAATTCGGGTGCGTGAATTATGGCAGGGCAAGAAATATGCCAGTAAATATGGTATGTTCGAGGATTTTGAGACAGTGATTTTTATGAACATGTTGACTTAACAGTGACATTTTGCCCATGTCCGAAGTGTTTTTTTTATGCATTAGCACAATGGGCATATGTGGAGTGGTTACTTAAAAACGTACTTAAGAACACATTGAAACACATTTAGTGGTAAATGGCACCTATAAAGGAAAGTGGTGATCTTGATGTAGCTCTCGTTTAATGGTTTCATGTGTGGCGAAGTGAAGGTGTTAGTTTCATGTGTGGCGAAGTGAAGGTGTTAGTTTCATGTGTGGCGAAGTGAAGGTGTTAGAAAATTTGGATCAGTGTTGATTTAACTTGCAAATACAAAGTGATTCTATTTTATTATTTCCTTAGCATGATATCACATTAATTCACTGTGTGTTCCTTACGTATATGAGTAATTGTAACACGTGTCGGTAATAAACCTATGGTTGTAGGTGCAATCTAAATACTGTCTGAAACAGCGTGCTGTCATTCCAAGATCGCCCATTTATCGAAAGCATTGTATGGCCACACATAAAATTTCCTGCAGTAGCTTCAAAAACAACGTGAATGTGTGGTATCAACGCTGAATATGCTGCCACCTCCATGTATGTCTTAAGAAATATTTTTCATTGACTGTTTCACATAAGAAACAATACACGTGACAGTAATGAAAACCACATGTCTGCACGTTAGACGTCATGTCTTTGTGGTTATCTTGCTCCGAGTGGGCTCGTCGCTCGTGAGTCATGTAGCTCCAGGCAAGGTCACTACCACCACTGGTTGCAGCTATTGCCTGTCCACTCCCTACCCACTTCACACCAGCCCTTTTACAACACAAGATGGCAAAGTTCTACCGTATATAAGTTTAACATTTATGACATTTCAGCATTGTGGTGAATAGTGCACTGAATTATTTTAATATGTGTTGTTTGTACATTCTGACAAAAAACATTAACTAGGCAGAGCGGACTCGTTGCACACCATAAAAAAATGCTGCTCTATTTTCTCGGCTAGCAACTATAACAATGAACGCCAATTATTTGAAAATTTCTGTCACCCAAAATGGTTCAGGTCTAGGTCATTTCGGATACGAGGTGCTCCACTGTATTACGTAAGCATCAGTCCTGTTCAAAATTAATCTAAAGATGCATGCATACAAGAAAATTTCTTGTAAAATAGGAAATCATCAGTAGCATTGTGAGAGTAGCATATGTCCATGTTTTTGTTAGTCATTTTAATTTATTATTTTTTGAAGCATTTGTTTTTTGTTTGTATGGGAACTTGCATGTGTTTTAGTAATGAAAGCGGGCATTTTACAACTGCGCGTAATGTAAATATAATGTTTAGAATCTTTTAAATATTTGTGTTTTGGTTTTAATTGTATACTGTTCACGCCAAATTGAGACTTTTGTCTGCTAACCCTGCTCAAGAGGTGTCAGGTGGACTCAAAACAGGTAAATTTCAGTCTGGTTATGTTTTGAACAGCTTAAACAGGTATTTTGGCTGACCTACTCACGTGAAAGCTGCTGCAATTCCTCACGTCTGCATTGCTCAAAGTGTTTGCGCATGCGCAGATTCCCTTTCGGTCGGGACGTAGCCGATTAAAGAGGCGAAAGTAACCGAAGCAGTTTCACCGCCTCGGTTGAGCTATGACTGTGAGAACACAGGACAACACAGTATGCTTATTTTTTGAGGAATAATTCCCGAAATTTTTACGATTTATGTGCAATTCCCATACATTTTCCAACGTAATTAAAAGCCCATACATTTCCCACTGTTCCCTGTCGCTGGACAACTTGGCTCTGGACAAAGGGTGATTTCGTAAAAGTTTTGGCCTTGCGCTATGTATCCCTTAAAAAATTAATTTTGAAGTATAACAGAGTTAAAGTTTCCCAAACTTCTAAGTGCACAATTGTGTTGTTTTTCTCTGGCCTAGGCCAGCTTTATTGGGCTGTAGTCCAAAGCACAATGCATTATAGAGATGGTGAAATAAGGTTGGTAAATTTTGCAGTTAGTAGGTGAAATAGGATGTGGTGGGAAGATCCAAGTTGAAACAAAAAGAAGAGGGCGCTTTTTCTCAATTATTTTTTGCTGAGACATAAGGGTTGCTTAGATTTGTTTATAGATTGGTGCTGAAATTATAAGCTATGGCATGGGGATAGCATGGCTCTCACCATTTGGTTACTGTGGCACGAGTTAAAGTTCTGTTTGTGTAATGCAACATGTTTTGCAACCAACTTCTCTAGTAAGTATACTTGTGGCTGTAGCTTGTTTACTGTCTGTTGTGTAACCTTTCGTTCAGAGTTGTGTTGGTAGTGAGGCCAATGCACTCTTCATTACAATGTTTTTACACTGTATCTGGCATCTGATGTTTTCTGTGACTCTTGTAGAGGATATGTTAGCGTATTCTGTTGTTAAGTTTGCTGTTCATATAAAATTTTCTGTTACACATTTGTTGTTGGTAAGTGTGAGGGCGAAGGAAGTGTGGGGTTGACGAGGGGAACAGGAATCATAGCATGATAATATATTAAGGCTTTCAGCAATGTGGTCTAATAATGTTGTGTTAGATAAGTGTGACCTAACTTTCTACAGTTAAGTATATTACAATTTCAATTTGTGCAGGTTCGACAACATCTTGGGCAGAGAGACAATCCACACTCTGGAGTTTTTGACATCTGAAATCTCATCCATATTTTGTCACACGACAATGGTGGATCGCATTGCTTCCATGCTGAACTATTTCCTCTACCATTTGGTTGGCCCAAACAAAAAGAATTTTAAGGTCAGCATTGATAAAAATTTTTTAACTTTGTACAAAGTAAAGTAGAACTCCATGGTACTGGATTTTAAGAGACTATTCTCAGGAACCAAGGAGAATTCATAAAAATGGGTGAAAAATTGATAAATACTAGCAAAATTGTAAGAAGTGCGTTGAAAAGAGTTTAAAAAATTTTTTACCTAAAATTCATTAAAAACTGTGGCAGTGGTGGCTTAAAGTGAAAGCGCTGCCCAGTGTCCGTGCTTGTTCAGTCTACTTGTCTCCTTTTTCTTATCTAGTTCATAGCTGCCAACTTTTACGATTTTCCTGTACAATGTACAATTTTGTGCCCTATTGTACGCTTGTACGATTCATGTGAATTATTGTACGATTTTCAAGGTTTTCAATTTTTTTCCCATTTGGTAATTCATATTGAGAAATCTGGTTCTGAAGTCTTGTAATTTCGGTACCGAACATATGGTAGTTTCTGGAAATGGCGTGCTTCATTTATAGCCATTGTACAATATTATTCACTACAGAATTCTGTATTATTCACGCATTGTACGAACGTAACCCTAACATTGCCAAACACACCCGATCGATTGTAGTCATCTTCCTGGCAAACAAAAGTCACGAGACTGTTTTAATTTGAAGTGTTTTTCAGTTTACCATTTCCATGTAGTAATTGCTCAAGAACACGCATCAAATCTTGTGAACTGAAGGAAACAATAGTTTAATTATTTTTTTCCAGCAAATATGGAAGCGCACGTCGTAGTTGCGTAGTGTTTTTAAACATGGTTTTTGCCAAGCTTAAATGTATCATTTTGTTATTGTGGTGGCGTATTTTAGTGTCGGTACTTGTATCGACATCACATATTTAATAGTTATAAAACGTAGGAATATTGCAAGTTTCATGTCTAGGAAATAAAACTTTGCGGTTTTTACAATTACGTTTTCATATACAGTAATTGCCAAACCGTACGGATGTTAAAAGCTTTTCAAAAATTTAAAGTATGTGGTAGGGCCTATTACTGTATATTCTGTAAGAGATTAAATACTCTCACATCTGTACGTTCAACGATGTACAATTTATTTCTCAAATCCACAGTATTTGCAGTGTCGGAGAGTTGTGTTTAGATGTGCCAAGTGTGGTTATATGACCTAATTTGCGCTCTGTAAGAATTTTTCGTGAATTTATGGAACCGTGAAAGAGAATTTAAAAGCTGTGTTACCAGAAATCGTGATGTAGAGCCTATGTATTTGTGTTTTAAAATCGGTAAAGTTTGTAAACTTGCAGAAACCAAAACTGCCTATACTAGGTTTATTTAGATTTGTATGAATATTAAAATTAAAACAGTTTTTATGATTGTATAACAAGTAAGCCTACTGTAAAATACGTTCAGTAATTTCCCTGTATTTGTTTTCTTTATAATAGCCCTAGGGAGGCTATGTAATTTTAGCCATGAACACAACATATGAATAGTAGTGAAAATTGTATCTAATTTTATTAATTATTCAGCATGTTCTAAATTTATTTTGCATACAACGTTTTGACATGTTCACAGTGTAGTATTGTGTTTAAAAAATAGCTAAAGGGTCATTCCATGAGAAATCAGCAAATGGAGGTTGCTCGACTATTTTGTATAATTTTTATAATTTAACTACGGTTACTATCATGTTCCAATAGGCGAAAACCATTTTCATTAAAATTTTATCTCTCACCGTATTGGATATAGGACACTTTAACATGTTTTAGTTCGATGGCATTTGCATACACACAACACGTGAAATGCAGCGACTCGTTTACCCACAATTTTACTCATTTTGAAAATTTAACTATTTTTGAATCCTTGAGGTTGGCAGCTATGCTATTTGCTATCTTTTTCTCATAATAACGGTAAGTGTCCACTACAGCTTACATCACATAATGGGCCTGTCAATAATAGTAAGATTCACCTGGAGCAATTTTGGGAAACCATGGAAAACCGAAATCAGGATGGTCGGGGTCAGGGATTGAACCCAGGTCCTCCAGAATGTGAGTTAAACATGTTATTGTTGTGCCACCTCACTTAGAATGTTGTAATATTCTTGATAAAAGCATATTCTGGAGGGGCATCGAAGACTTCTCCACAAAATATAGCAAAAACATTCTTCTCTCATGTTTACAATCATAAGTGACATTATGCTGCACTAGTGCAGCACAATTTCTGTCTTGTTGATCTTGTTTTCATCCACTTTTCGGATTACCACATACTTCTTCATAGCTGCCAACCTCAAGGATTCAGAAATACAGTCAACTCCCGATTTAACAACCCTTCACGGTTCCTGGGAATACGGTCATTATTTGGAGGGGTCGTTATTACAATTTTGACAAGTTTCGGCGATCTCCGACCTCTAAAATGTCGACATTTACAGTTTCTTTTTCATTGAATCTGCGTTCAATCGTCTTTGGTGCAAAAATTACGTTTTTTTTATAAAATTATACATATATATTTTGAAAAACAAACACATTATTTTTAAAAGTATGCCAATGAAGTGGATCAACGATCAATGTTTACTTCAATATAAATCATAAAAGTTCCGGTAACTTAAGTTCTTATGTCCGCAACGTCCGTTTTGGTATATTATTTTAAGGAATGCCGCAATAAAGTTTATTGAAATAGTAATATTCTTCAGTAGAGTGGAGTATTTAGAATAAATTGATACACTGGAAGCGGATATATGACCTTTCTTTGGCTCAAAATTAAGCAAAAACGTCGCTGGAAATATAGATTCCTGCGCCACCAACAACAGTTTTGGAAATTATTTGCAAGAATACTGCATCAAAGTTGATTGAAATAGTAATATTTTTCAGTAGAGTGAAGTATTTTGAATAAATAGATCCACTGCAAGCGGATATATGACCTTTTTTTGGCTCAAAACTAAACAAAAACGTTGCCGGCAATATAGATTCTTGCGCCCGCAATGACAGTTTTTGGAAGTTATTTGCAAGAATACAGCAACAAAGTTTATTGAAATAGTAATATCTTTCACTAGAGTGAAGTATTTTGAATAAATACACACACTGGAAACGGATATATGACCTTTCTTTGGCTCAAAATAAAGCAAAAACGTCGCTGGCAATAAAGATTCTTGCGCCCGCAACGACTGTTTTCGGAAGTTATTTGCAAGAAAGCCGCAATAAAATTTATTAAAATAGTAATATTTTTCAATAGAATGACGTGTTTTCAATAAATGATACTCTTGACGTGCCACAATGTTGTTGATTGAAATAGTAATTTATTTACAATAGGCACATACATTGTATGACATCTGCGACTCTTCTTCGACACATTACGCACAAACTTTGCCGGCAACAGTAATTCTAGTTGGCACAACATACATTTGATAAAGCTGTTTGCCTCCTGAGACCTCGTCTTGGCAGCGAGCGACCACACACACATGTACAATAATTTCGTGTGCGCAAGGACCTATCTGGAAACTGGTTAGCTCAAAAACAACATACACAACGTGTCTGCTGCTTCACTTGTGCCACTTTTGACCACTACTTAGTCACAGCTCCTGACGCTCGCTTGCTCAGCAGATGGGACGTGATCATAACACTACTCGCTTTGTTTCGTAGTTCTTTCGCTTTCTAGCTCGGCCGACCGCGTGAAAATAATCTGCTTGTATAATGATTCTACTCTGTGCGAGAGTTATGTACACACTTCACCAATGTACATGGAGAGGGAATTGATACTCAGTTTCAATTTGTTCACCAACAGTAAACAATTACAAACATCAAGATGTTGATCATTGTTAATAAACTTGGATAACGCACTCACAGAACAACTTTAAACCCACACAATGATGGTTCACATTTTTTTTCACCGACGTATACAAGTGTATCCATAGCTGTTATTTACAGTCGAGCCGATTGCATGTGCGTGCGTGTGTTTGAGTGCGAGCATAGGTGTGGACTAGTGACTCACACCAGACGTACTGTTGTCAAGTGTCGTACTGCCCTATGCCATGCATATCTGAGACATGCACCTGACGTTTGGTAGTGTCAATAATGAACCGTCCTACTTTCACTTGTTAAAAGAATAATGATTTATAAATATTACTGTGTATAAATCATTAAATGACATGATGGTATTTATATTTAATAGCATTTTTAACAAAAACAGAAAATATAATAAAGTTTAAATAAACACGATGTGTAATCGTAATATCACAGGCACAAAGTCAGACTACCGTATCCAAGGGTACAAGAAATCAATTGCAAAATGTTACGACGCGCACGTAATGAAAAAGGGGTGAGCGAAAGGCCTTATTGTAGATGTTGGCTGGCGGAGAGTAGCAAGCGGGCCGCCGGCCAGCCGGCCGGGGGATGGGAGAGGACATTCGGGCCGGCTGGCTGGCCATCGAGTCACGCGGGAGGAAGGGGTAGCAACGTATATTTTTAGAACAAACACACCGCGTGCGGCAGTACAGTTTTCGAGAAATAGCTACAACCATTTGCAGCCATAATAAATGTGACGCTTTTTTCTGCTATTTTCTTTGAATTAAAAATTTTTTGAGCAAATTTTTTCAATTTTCCATGATTCCTGGAAAAAGGGTTGTTACTTCGAGAGGGTCCGTTATTCCCGGGGTCGTATAGTCGAGAGTTTACTGTATTTACATACAAAAATTGCTCAAGGGCATATAGGTTTTGGTATGGGTAATTTTTACATGAATTGCCTAAATTTTCCATAACTGCTATGTTTGCTAGTGTAAATGTATCATATTTTTCCATGTACCACCTGCCCCCACATTTTCAACATACTCTCAAGAAAAAAAATTTTTTGTATTACAGTTCCAATGTAATTGCCTCATTTTAAAAATATCATTAAATATAATTTTAATATTATGTAATTAAATATGTTGCTGATGTTTTAACAACTAAATTATACATCCCAAAAGTATAAATTGTGCTCGCACGGTTTGATGTATTTCAAGAAGCGATGGTGAAAGCTTGAGACTTGCGGGTACGTTGCAGCATGGCAAGCCAATACTCCGCAATGGCAGCAACATGTACTGCACTCTGTCAGCAGTGGTTATTTCTTAGACCCCGCACTATACTATGGCGCTTTTTGGCAAAGAAATGCATCCCTATCTCAGTCATGGTTCTCTGCGCCGCTACATGTCGCGCTGCGAGTGCCTAGATGCTCGCTCAACAATGAATCTAGGTGCATGCTGGCTTGGCGCCACTTGGCATGGCCCGGTGAGCTGCAAGCTCAGCACATCCCAGTGGCCCGGCAGTCGTCAACATTCGGCCGCTGTCTTGGCTGTCAGTAATGAGTTGTGTATTTACTGCTTACGGGCTATAATTTGATATTGACTGGTTTCACAGTTATTTTTCTGTAATAAATCCTTACAGTAGTCTGTTGTGTGTGATAAACCCAACTTTCCAGGCCTTTTTTGTCCAAAAACCTGGATTTCCGTATATAACCCTCACACCAAATTTTCTATAATTTAGTTTTTGAGAAACATTGGTAAATACAGTATGTCTCGCTGAAACTAATATATCTTGGGTGCCACGTATTTCTAGCTAGCAATGATGAGGGTAGTGTACGTATCATAATTGACTTGTAGGTCTCAAACAAATTTTTATCACTGCATAACACAATTTTCTTTGCATAATTTTATTACAATCTTCTTGGTGTTATTTTATCACTATGGACACGCAAGAGAATTTAATTTTTTTTTTTTTGTTTTTACTGTTATTTTCTTTGTATTAGTTTTCTTGTGTTCTTGTAAATACATTTTAATCAATTTTTGTTGTGATTTTATTTGCATAATTTTTTCACAGTTTTCTTAGCCTTGCTAATGAGCATATTTGTATTCAGTTTTAATTCTCACATTATTGTATCACAATTTTCTCATCATTTTTTTATCGTTGTAGTCTTGTGAACAGTGTTCTAATCAGTTTTTTTTGGAGCAAGGTAAATGGTAGGAAATAGTGCAAGGCATAATTTGGCGAAAACATTTGCTTTAAGTGCATTCCAGTCAAAGCTGTTAAATATTTTAGGCAATTTTCTTTATTTCGTAACTGCATCGTACTGATGATAGTAACTTCAGTATGTTACTTTGCATGCTAACAAAAATTTTTAAATAACTACTAATTGCATTTTCTGGCATTTTGCATACATTTACTGTTTTTAAAAACTAAAACTGATATTTTTTGACAGTTGCTACAAATGACGTTCTTAGATTGTTGGTGTCGGTAGATATGGTGCCAGGACCGAGGTTCTACTATAATTGACTGAATAGCCTGTCGTGGAAGAATTGTTTTCATACTTTTTTGTTGATGGGAATGTTATATAAATCAGGAAAACAAATAATCTGCATTTTATACTTTAGTGTGATAAATATTTACATGTGGAAATTATGGTGGCTACTAACGTATGTGTGGTGAATATGTACCAATATATTTTAGGTTATTTTTGGGGACAGCTGAAGAGTCCGTTTTGAATTATATTTTTGTTCCGAAGATGTCTGCCTAATAAAATGAATTTACAGCCTCATTTTTTTTTTGGAACTAGGGAGATTATTTATTTTTTTCTTAGGTATGTTTTAAATCTGAAGATGTCTATAGACAGAAATTAATATTTAATTCATTGGTATTTTGCAAACATTACTGAAAAGTTTTCCTTATAAAATTTGTTTGTTGTTTCCATCCCATCACAGTTGTTATCTTAACAGGGTTTTATTGTAAATTATAATGGATAATAAACTCTCACCAAAACACATTATGGCAACAGCAAAGGCAAAATTAACAATCGGTAAAGAAAGCTGACATCTAGTTGAATGCTTCTGCCACCAAGTTCTAGCAGTATAGAAATAGTTGTAGCAGTACATGTGTATGCAACTTGTTTCATGAAATACACTGTAGTATCTATGGATTTCATAAGTTGTAAACATTCGTTGCATCGTGTGATGCTTAGTTACGTGTGGAAACATATTTTTTATTGTTTGCAGTTAAAATGTATTGTCCATAATGAACAAAAACAATGAAATACGAAATAAAGTTCTGTGGAACAATAGTTATTAAATCGTATTTCTAAGGTTTTGCAAGGAAAAAAAGCTTTAATTATTTACTATATACCCAAGTAATACAGTATTTTTATGTCTTTAACTTCTAAATTAATTTAGTTGAACAATAATACGGTACCAATATTCTGGTATATGTGTCATTTTTAACTACAAAACTTCCTGTCCAATGTTTGTTAACGTAGATTAGGATAACCTGTTGAAAATGCTGTTTCATTAGGCTTATTTAACAAAATGATAGCGGAACAATAATGAAATAATTATTTTAGTACATTAATCAACCTAAGTTATGTTAATAAATGGAAGCAATTAAAAATAAATGCTGTTCGAATCTTCCACACTTTTTATCAGTGTATTTTCAAATTCCCTCACAGACCTTTTCAATCTTTAATAAGTTAAAAAAAATTATAATTACATAACTATATATAAATATAATAATAATAATAATAATAATAATAATAATAATAATAATAATTTCTTCTTCTAAAATAATTCACTTTACAACTTTGACAGTGTTTGAATTTTGAAATGTGTATCACTATCGGATATCAGGTATACCGGCTTAGGATACCAGTTCTTGTCAGTATCAGTAAAAATCTGTATAGGCTCAGCACTACTTTCAAGTATAATTCTTAAGTACAGTAATTGCCCACGTATCACCCATCCCCATCTAGGACCCTCGTTTTCAGCATAAACATTTTTTTTTTAAAAACAATTTAAATTGAATTTGCCTTTATTGAAAAAAATAACTAAACAAAATTACATATTTATAGTATTAAATACATATTTCATTTACCCATGTACCACCTGAACATTTTTTCTTAACAACCAAATTGAAAAGTCGGGTGCAGGTCATACATGGAAATCAAGGTTTTTGAGTAAAGAGGACCTGGAAAAGTTGGACTTATTATACATTACGGACTGCTGTAAGGATTTATTGTAATGGAAATCTAATTATCAAGCCCTTGAAAATCAGATTGTAATTCAGAGCAGTAAATATGCAATGCAGACATTACTGTCAGCCAAAGAAATGGCCGTGCATACAGCTTGTGCTGACGGCTGCCGGCTTGCTGGGACATGTCGAGCTGCGCCAAGCCAGGGTGTACCTAGACTGAGATAGTATTTTATTGCTCCATTAGAATGAGCCCCAGTACAGCGCAATGTGAAGTACTGACAACTGAGAAAAGAGTGCAGTATACGTTGCAGCTGCTGAATTCTCGTGTTGTGTGCCTTGCAGCGTGCCAGCATTCACACACATCCTCATACATTGTTTACTTTAAATCCAAGATGAAGTGGTGCTGAGCTCCAGTTATACTTTTGAGGTGTTATTTAAATCTTAATATTTGTGTAGTTACATTTCTGAACAAAAGGCTATTAAATTGTAAAATGGGGAACTTTTTTTTTCTTGAGAGTACGTTAAAAATGTGGGGTGCGTGTCGTACATAGAGGTGGGTGGTACAAGGGTAAATACTGTATGCAGGAACGTATAAAGCATGAAATGACACCCTGGAAGTATAAATATGCTTCAGAACGACTTGCGTTTGAAGCTAAACAATGGCGATGAGGAAGTACAGTGCATGGCACGTGAATGTTCTGCAGCCGTAGCATGTACTGCTCTTTGTTGGCAGTTGTCGGTAACAAGAGTGCACTGTACTATGGCTCACTGTAGCGGAGCAAGAAAACACTATCTCTATTTTGGTTCTCCGTGCCGCCACATGCAGTGGTTTATGAATGCCAAGATGCTTACTCATCCACGCACAGCTTGGCACAGTTCAGCACGCCGCAGCCGACGAGCTGTATGCATGCACAGCCTTTGCAGTTAGTGTGGCATATTTACGGTCATGATTAAAAATCTGATGCTAAAGGGTTTCGTATTTATACTATTTCAATTATAATAAATCATTCCAACAACCTGTAAGGTAAAATAATTCAAACTTTCCTAGGCCTATTTCCATGTATGACCCGCATCCCTACTTTTTTTAATTTTGTTAAAAAAAATTGTGTTGTTGATAAATTGGTAAATGAAGAACTTGTGCATATTTCTGTCTGAATTATGTTGTGAGTAGTAGCCTTTTTCATTGTTTGCATAAAGTTATTTAATTTTTAATGTACATAATACATAAATGTACTGAGACTAAGTGAGTTGTTATTGAGGTACGAGTTAGAAGGCAGCATCCTAGGATATTTGCCTATCTTAAGAGTGTGTGGCAGATAAATAAAAGCTGAAAACATCAATTTGTTTCTACGCTTTTTTCGAAGCCAGTGGATAAAATACTCAATGACAGTCCTAGATAATTGTATTTGCCAACTTTATGAGAAAATATTTATCCAGAATTACTAATTCGTTACGCGTGATCTCTTGTGCCACCGTATAAATGCACAAGGTTCTGGCATCAGAGATTGTGCCTCAGAAGTTCGTAACATTGGAAACAATTTTGTTTAAAACGTTGGGTAAAACTATTGTCTAGGATTGCTATTGTTCAATTTTTGCAAATTGACTTCAAGAAACCTACAGTTATAGATTGATGCTTTTAGCATTGACTTATGTACCATGCCCTCTTAAGGGAATCATAATATGCAATGTTATGTTTTACTGGTAATTTTCCTTCTTGAAAGTTGAAAAGCAAGAAGGTAGCCTGAGTTGAAAGCAGGACTAAAATTTTGCATGTCTGTAAGGAACCCTAAAATTTTGCATGTCTGTAAGGAACTCTAACTTGACTGGGAATTTAACTTTCAGTATATGATGAGTGCCCTAACCACTAGACAAATTATAATTTTTTTCTAATATGGCAATTCAAATACATGCCATTATTGTACAGTATTAGAAAGTGTCAGATTGAATTACGTGGTAAATGTGCTTACTTTATTTGCAGGTAAAGGACCAGAAAGAGTATGACTTTGACCCAGCAAACACGGTTCTCAACATCTGCAAGATATATGTTCACTTGTACAGTAGTGATACCTTTTGTATTGCTGTATCCCAGGATGGCCGCTCTTATAGTCCACAACTGTTCTCCCTTGCAGAAGATGTTTTGGGTGAGCTTGTCTGTACTGTTTATTAAAGTCTGTTTCATGTAAGAATTCTGGATTTTTACAGTTCTCAAGGCTGTCATGTGAGAGCCTTTTTTTTTTCCTTTGGCTAATATTTCTTATATTGATGTACTAAGCTGTCTGGCAGTCAGTTTTAAAATCCAAATCTGTGCCGATATCGTAAGATCCCTACGAACTTGGTTGCACATAGTTTTATCTTTGTAGGTTGATTTATTTAAATTACTCTCAAAATGAAACTACTCGACCCAGTGCTCTTCTCATGGCACTAAATTACCGACAGACAAAAATTTTTTTTGTCGCCATTGTAGGCATTCTTTAGCAAAATTGCTAGCAATTTTGTCTGCATTATAATCGTAAATGTTCATGATTTTATTAATAGAATTCCATACAGTAGTAAATTTAATATTTCATAAAACATGCAGTTTTCAGTGCAAAAGCAGGAATTGTCTACACGTCAGGAACTGCCACCTCTTGGAAGTTCAGAATTTCCACAAGAGATCGCAAGCTGGTCGAACAGGTGCTGTTCAGGATCTAGGTCTGCAGTAACTAAATAAGACAAAGATGAGCGAAGTAGGTAAACTGTGGCATTGCAGAAAAAAAAATCTTGGATAAAAGAAAATTGCAGTTATTGAAAGTAATTTTACATCATATTAAAAGAAAAAATAGTATGCTTGCTGAGAAAATTTTTTTGGGAGTAGTTAGTCTCTCTCATAGTTAATGTAACGTAAGTGGGCTTTACGTCTCGTTGACAGTGATATCATTATAGATGGTGACACACAACTTGGTACAGTGACAGGAACTGGGAGAGGAGTCAGCCGTGGCCTTCGTTAAGGAACCATCCAAGCATTCACCTGGAGTGATTTGGGGAAACCATGGAAAACTTAAATCAGGATGGCCGGAGCGGGATCAAACCCGGATCCTCTCGAATGCGAGTCTGTGTCACTGTTGTGCCACTTCGCTCAGTCTCGTAGTTATTTGTTAAAAATATTGACTGTTTTGGAGTAATTCCTTAATAGTTTTGTAATCACAGGAATCCCTGAAAAATGCATTGTACGACAGTTATAATAGATTCACAACGTTAAATTGGGAAAGGCAAAACGTCGTCTTGAGGTGCACAAAAATTAAACCTGAGTACGGTGCTTCCGATAAGTGACTAAAGCGGCTGTGTTTAGCAGATGCAGATTGTTGGGAAAGATTTAAGCATTATTCATACTGTCACTAAACACTATTGCTATGATACTGTTCATACAAGGTTCAAAATATCGAAGAAACGAGCACGAAACGAACATGTACACAGGTGTGTGTCACGCACGTGCACATATGGTGGGAATCCAAGTTATTAAACCTACATATTGTTACAAGCTTAAGCAAAAACTTTATATGTGGATATTTCCCATGAGTTCTTTTGGGATAGAGGTCTTATAGTTAGAAATAAAAAGAGTTGAATTAAGTTATTGATTTACTAGTTCACAAAGCTTACATAAACATAAAACAGCAATCAACTATAACTTTCACAACATAATTAGTTATGCACACAATTACTCCTGTGTCACAGACAAGTTAATTAAATTTGACAATTTAAAGCACAAAAAAGTCTACCATCAATTAATTAAACACTACAAATTACAATAAAATTGAGTCATATATCCAATCAACAGTCTCTCAAATAGTGACAGTGTACAACCTTAATAGTCCACAGTGGTGATGAATTGCCATGTGCTGCGCAGCACCCCAAGTGCACCGCTGTCTTCACTCTTGAGGTCTTAGGTTTGACTTCCGTCGCGCACCTCCTCTTCGCTCGTCAGCCGGCCGCAGCAGTCCTCTTGTTTCGCCCAACACTGCTCCAAAGGTAGCCGCCTGCCGCCTCACAGTAGACTCTGACGTCACCAAGATGTCTTCACCGGTCTCTCTCCACAAGCATAGTACCTTCCTCTAGCACGATCAATAGCAAACTCTCCCTAAAGTTGTCGATTCGGTGTTTATATACTCGTCAAAACAGTTGGGGACTCCCCGCTCTAAAAATAGATATTACAATATGTTTCGGACATGACTTGAATCATGACGCAGTTGGGACAGGTATCTATGACGTTGCTTCAGCGTGACTTCCATCACGTAGCTGCTTGGCCTGTGGTTCAGGGGCCAGTCCACAAAGTGTTAAGAAACAGTTGCTGACCACCGGCCTCCAGGTACATGGCACTCAACAATATTTTATACACTTGTAAATATCTAACTAATTGGGATGACAGCAGTGTATATTTAATATGTAATTTTGTTTACAGTTCATATATGACATATAAATATAGCAAAATATTAAATATACTCTGCTGTCGGGGTTAGTTAAATATTTTTCGTGTAATTTTATTACATATCTCCATATATAAAAGAGAACACTGACTGTGACTGACTGACTGACTGACTGACAGACAGACAGACAGACAGACAGACAGACAGACAGACCGACCTTGGAATCGTTAAATTTTTGTCTATAAAGAACACCCTAAGTTGTAGGCAAGTACTGAGAAGGGATTTTTCGAAATTCAACCTCGTAGGGGGTGAAAAGGGGTGAAATGTATTTCCGAAGAAACATCGATAGAGGTAGGACCAAACAGGCTATCATCGTGATTTTTACTTTAATAAGACTCACATTAAAATGCATATTGGCCAATTTAAGGATTTTTCAAAATTCAACATTTAAGGGGGTGAAAAGACCTTAAATGTGTTTTCGATTTACTATCAATATCTATTGAATCCTTCAGGATAGAGAGTTGGTATTCACTTCAAAATGTTGCTTACGTAAATACACAAAAAGTAATTTTAGAATTTTTCGAAATTCGACCCCAAAGCAGTAAAAAGGTGAAAATTGTGTTTTTATGAATTGTCTATATCACTGAAACACAATTGACTATTGTCGTGATTTTTACTTCAATTGATTACATATACAGATGTCAATGACAGGACTCCAAGATGTTTCAAAATTCTTTAACAATGTAGGTGAAAATACGTGAAGTGTTTTCGATTATTCCTCCATATCTATCAAACTAATAGAGATATTGAAGTGCTCTTTGCTGTAGATTGATGCTGTGTTTAAATACCCCAAATACCATTTAAATATTTTTTCCGAATTCGGCCCCAAAGAGGTAAAAAGAAGGGTAAAATGTGTTTTCAATTCACAATCAATACATATTGATTCAGTAACTGTCAATATATCTAGAACCCAACTGGCAATTGTCGTTTTTTTCATGTCCAAGATGCACCAGTTAAGTACCTAGCCTAATATGTTATACAAGGATATTTTGAAATTCAGTCTCTCAAGAGGTGAAAAGACCTGGAATGTGTTTAAGAGAAATTTTTGATATATGTAGAACCCAACGAGATATTCTGTTTATTTTTCTTCGGAATGATGAATATATAAATGGCCATAAAAAGGTTCTAAGATATTTCAAAATTCGAAGTCTCAGAATCATTGATTTTGCTTCGACAGAAAGGGCTGTTATGATTTTTACTTCACTTGGATATAAGTAAAAACATCGCGGCAATATCGATTCTTGCGCCCGCAATGACGGTTTTTGGAAGTTATTTGCAAGAATACAGCAAAAAAGTTTATTTAAATATTAATATTTTTCAGTACAGTGAAGTATTTTGAATGAACAGATACACTGGAGGTGGATATATATGACATTTATTTGGCTCAAAATTAAACAAAAACTTTGCAGGCAATATAAATTCTTGCGCCCGCAACGACCGTTTTTTGGAAGTTATTTGCAAGAAAGCCGCAATAAAATTTATTTAAATAGTAATATTTATCTATAGAATAACATATTTTGAATAAATGATACTCTGGACGTGCATATACGACCTTTCTGTTGCTCAACGTCAAGCATGAATTTGTGATAATGAAACACAAATATCGTCGACAACGTAAATTAAGTGCCAGCAATGTCGGCGGTTCGAAACTATTTACAAGGTACGATCGCAGTGTTGTTGATTGAAATAGTAAAAATATTTCAATGGGATGAATGTATGTCATGGTTGATATCTAAGACTTTTCGTCGACACATTAGGCACAAACTTTACTGGCAACGGTACAGTAGAGCCCCGATTTAACGAACTCGGGAATAACTAAAACAGCGATTTAACGACAGGATTTTTAGGAACCTTCGGAAAATAACAAAAAAAAAATATTAAATAAGTAACTGACTTTGAACAAATAGAATATTAATTGTAAGTTAAGTCCTTTAAAAATACTAGCACCGACCGCTGTATATACTTATTTCTCCATAGAAAAGTTTAAACCATCCGTCGAGAAACAAAAAAAATTGTTAAAATTTGTTGGAAACTTTGGCCGCGGGAGTGATTTTGAGATACGCACATGCTGGCGCGGCCGAGCAAGCGACGGTGTGTTGCACAACAAGCGCACGCCTAGATCCTCATCCTGGCTGCTGGCGAGTGAACGAGCATCTAGATACCCAGTCTCCACAGCGCGGCAGTGGACAACACAAGAACTAATTCACAGATAGTGCTTCGCATCTTCGCTAGAATGCGCTGCTGTGTCGCGTGCTCAATGGTTTAATTCTATTACCGATAGAATGCAGTGGTGCGCAGTGTGATTATTTACACTCGCGTCCCATGATAAAACAAGCGAGTTTATAAAAAAAAACCTAATATTATTTATGCAGACTTTTTACAGCAAATTTATTACCGTAAAGGTAAATATTTTTTTCTCTCATGCTAAAAAAATGCTCGAGTGCAAAGCATTTTTAGCGAGCAGACCAACACGAGTTTGTTTCACGAGCGCGCCGCATACAAGCTACGATGACCACTGCCGCCACGCATATTTAATTATTATTTTACTGTTGTCTCGCAAACTTTTAATTCAGTTTTCATTAAAAATACTTTTTTATTATTTTTCATGGTATTTTCCTTAATTTTGTTGGTGGAGTGGGCCGGAGAGAGACGGAAATATTGACGGCTCGGCGGTGTTAGTCATCATTTCTCATGTGTTGATGGCCCGCGCAAGGATGGCCTTACTCACCATGCGCACGCTCGCCAAGCGTTCCACTAAAAGTTTTTTTGCCAATTTTTTTTTTCTTTTCACGGCTGTGGCTTACCTATTGCGGTAAATGTGTTTTGTTATTGTGTTGAGCGAATATACTTTTTTAAAATTACGTTAAATTCCGACGAATTGTGCCCCCTGAGGATTTAACTTTCTTTTTGGATTTGGGGGAAGGGGGGGTTGACGTCGGATTTAACGAAACATCGATTTAGAGTAAACATTTTCGGGTCCCATGGCATTTTGTTAAATCGGGGTTCTACTGTAATTCTATTGGGACCTTGTCTTGGCAGTGAACGACCACACATACGTGTACGTTAATTTGTGTGCGCAAGGACCTATCTGGAAACTGGTTGGTTAAAAATCAACATACACCACGTGGCTGACCTATGTCACTTGTGCTATTTTTGACCACTACCTGGTCACAGCTCCTGACACACGCTCGCTCAGCAGATGAAACGTGATGATAACACTACACCCTTTGTTTTGCAGTTATTTCACTTCTCTAGCTCTACTTGTATAATGAGTCTACTATCTGCAAGAGTTATTTACGCACTTCTCCGATATGCATGGAGAGGGATTTGATACTCAGTTTCAATTTGTTCACCAACAGTAAACAATTACAAACATCGAGATGTTGATCATTGTTGGGTAACACATTCACAGAACAACTTTGAACCTACACAATGCTGTTTCACATTTTCTTTTCACCGACGTATACAAGTGCATCCACAGTTGTTATTTACGGTCGAGCCGATTCGATTGCGTGTGCGTGCGTGTGTAGCGCGAGCGCACGTGTGGGCTAGTGACTCATACCAGATGCGCTGTTGTCAAGTGTCGTACTGCCCTATGCCATGCATATCTGAGACATGCACCCGACATTCGGTAGGATCAATTATGAACTGTCCTGCTTTCACTTGTTAAAAGAATAATGATTTATAAACATTACTGTGTATATATCATTAAATGACATGATGGTAATTATATTCAATAACATTAGTTAACAAAACGTAATAAAGCTTAAATAAACGCGACGTATAATTGTAATATCACAGACACAAAGACAGACTGCCATATCCAAGGGCATGAGAAATCAGTGGCAAAAAAGTTACGGCGTGCAAATTATGAAAAAGTGGTGTGAGCGAACAGCCTTATTGGAGTGGTTGGGCGGTGGAGAGAAAGAAGCAGGCGGGTCGCCGTGGAATGGGAAGAGGCGTTCGGACTGGCCATCGCATCGTGCGGGAGGAAGGGGCAGCAACCTATATTTTTAGAACAAACACACAGTGTGTGGCAGTACAGTTTTCGAGAAAAAACTGCATTCATTTGCAGCGATAATAAATGCAACACCCTTTTCTGCTATTTTCTTTTAATAAATTTTTTTTAAGCTAAATTTTTTTTCCACGGTTCCTGGAAAAAGGGTCGTTACTTCGAGAGGGTCGTTATTCCCGGGATCATATAGACGAGAGTTGACTGTAGATGGTCTGAAAAGCAAGTACGACCAGCGATAAATAAATTATACAGGAGTTTCATTGTGCAGTTCTACTGAGGCATGTTGTACAATCTCTATAAGCCTAGGAAATTAATATTATATTTTTTAAATAAATTTTTTTGAATAACTTTAACATTAGTGGCGCAGTTGTTTGCAGCTTGGGAAAAATCAGTCTTAATACCTCGTAAACTACGTACAGTACTTAATTTGATTACTCTCTTGTAATAAAGAGTCTGTAATTACCTAACAATGTCAACATTGATGTGAATTTAAATACGGCCAAGACGAAATCGCTGTTAGTAACAGGGACAAACTTAAGACTGCTTTTTGCGTGAACAGCTATAACTACTTATCCTGCTGCAGAGTTAACTCAACTAGCAGACTTGTCATCCTAACACTTGACTACTCAACTACCTATCTGTTATACATAGAGACATGCAAAATTCGCGTTATTTTTTGACAGCTGTCTAGACTTCAAGTGACTATAGGCTCACTCGACATCTCCCGCTGGCCGATATTGTCGTGACCTGTCGCGGAGAATGCTTACACGGTAGAGAGGCCAATCTCTGTAAAGACGTGACACACGTAAATGATAACACATAAAAGATAGTGGCAAATTGAATCACATATTATGCTGTATTATGTATAGGGAAGTGAAGTTTAGTCTGCTACCAAATGATAATGCGAATTTTGCATGTCTCTAGTTATACAAATATATTTTCAATTAAAGTACCAAGCAAAGGTGTGGGGGCACTACTAGTCTTATATGAAATAATACATTAGGTATTTTCCATGTATTACGTATTAATTATTAATGTAATACATTAATAAAATAAAATAACAAATTAAACATTCAGTACATATACAGCATTATAACTATTATGCATAGTATTAGGTATATACAAATACTATATCATATTAAATGCACACTGCTGACGTCCCAATTACTGCGTTTTTTAAAGTGTACAAAATACTTAGCATTGATTCGAGTTCTCATTACATTTGGTTTTTTGCATGCATTGTGACTATGTCTTTGAATGTTATATGCAATGGGAGTGTATGAAGTTGTTTACAATATTAGACGTACGCCATTGCCATACAATTTTCGTTCCAGAAATCCACACAAGAGAAGAGGGAAAATTACAATTAAACAAACCATAGAAACAAATAAGCCAGGACTGGTTTGGCTCTAGTCACCACATATATAAAAATAAACCATGGAAATTCAACAAGGAATTAAGTCAGGCCGCAAGAGTAAAAAATTAATCAATAAATTAAAATAAATTGAACTTCCAAAACGAATGATTAAATAAATAGGCCAACACTGGTTTGGCTCTAGTCAGCACATGTGTAAATGAGATAATAAAATTCCAGCAGGAATAAGTCAAGTCGCTAGATAAGATAAAATCAAAAACCAAATAAAAAATAAAAAATTGAACATCAGAAACATAAGTAAACCAAGACTGGTTTGGATTTAATCCGTACATATATAAATAAAACACGACATTCCAACAGGAATTGAGTCAAATTGTCAACAGTAAAATAAAAATAAATAGAACATCCAGAACGAATGAACTCAGGACCCCACGATAGAACAGCACAGTGACAAAATTCGACGAGTACAACAAAATACAAAGAACGACGAAGAAAACAAATTACCAAAAACAACAACCAAAACATATATTAACAACGACGAGTCACAGACACAAGTTTGCACAGCACAACGACGAAGATCCACGAAACACAGTAGATTTCTGGCGACGACCCTCTGCGACGTTTCGGGTGCTGAGATCTGCACCCGTCCTCAGGCAAAGTTGAAGTGAAGACTGGAATGAAAATTTTATGGCAATGGCGTACGTCCAATATTGTAAACAACTTCATACATTGTGACGTGGCAAAGCCTCAATGCCACACGTCCATGACTTGCTCAGCATTACATTAACCATCCGTCGGGCGTAACCGGCCTGACAGGCACAGATCAGACATTTTTGTTCCCCCCTCCACTCATGGGAGGGGTAGAAGCCTGCCCCTCCTAGTAGTCTCCTATTTTTATGTGATGTTTGGAGCCTACCAGCTCAGTTGAGTCACAGACTTCGTGGAGGGTAGTAATTGCCATTTTTATCTCACAGGCACATTGCGCCCGAATTCGTCACACGTATAAAAAGGTTCGTAATATCCTCTTATTTTTATCACAAGTGTTTATTTTACTTATGTCGTGACTGCATCATACAGATTTCAGTGTTACTTTTCAGAAATATATAAATATTTCAGCTTAGCCTACCAGGCTCATTGCGTCCGAACTCATGCTTACCATAATATTGTCTCTCATATGTACCAGGTTTCCTGCTAACAAGGTCCGGAAATTCTTTGATTTGTCTAAACCGAAAAATTATAAAGAAGTCATGCGTTTGTTGGAAGAAGATGATGATGACCCAGCAGTGAACAAGGATTTGGGGGAAGAGAGTGACATTGATTCTCAAGAAGAGGTGGAAGAACAAAAAGATGATTCCGAAACAGAGCGGTCTCCGTACCGAAGATGAATACGAACCAGATCCAGGAACCAGCTATTTTTTGGGAAATGATAAAACAACCAAATGGACTGAAAACCCACCGGTGAAAAGTGTGCGTAGGCGAAAGCACAATGTTATAACTCACCTTCCTGGAGTCATAGGAAGTGCTAAGAATGCCCGAACTGCAGTCGATTGTTGGAACAATTTATTCACTGATGACATCTTGGAAACGATAGTTAGATACACAAACCAGTACATTGAATCAGTAAAGCACAAATTTTCCAGAGAGAGGGACATCACTCCCACAGATATCATTGAAGCGAGGACATTCATTGGCTTGTTGTATCTAGCAGGAGCTCTCAGAAGCAATTGTCAAAATTTGGAGGAGCTTTGGGGAAAAGATGGTGATGGTGTTAAAAAATTTCACCTCGTAATGAACATCAAACGGTTCAAGACCCTGATACGTTGCCTTGTTTTGACGACCGTAGTACCAGGGCGGAATGAAAAGAAGTAGAGCGTCTTGCTCCAATTCGTGATGCATTCGAAAAATTAATTTAGTGACTTTTTCATGACTTAAGTTCTACTGATGCTTGACTATGAAAATAGAGGAAGGGGTAGAATTTTCAAAATTATAATTATATTTACATGGATTCAACAAAAATATTGAGGAAATATGTAATAATATGTTGTTAAGTCCGTGCCTCATACAACATATAAAATGAATATGTATGTAGGCCATTTCGTGACTTTGATGAGTGATTTTGCAAAAACTATTGGGCCTAATTTTTTTTTATTTGGGGAAATAACGTGTTATTTGATGTGCAAAGGTTGAACGGTGTTTGGCACAAATATAAAAAATGAAAATTTACGGGTCCAACGCCCTTAATGTCTGGAACAAATTGTTTTGCAATCTTGAATTTATCGCACATACCACTACAAAATAAATTTCCCTTTAGGTGTTATTGTTACCTGTAGTTACCGTTCAATTCACCAGCATCATACTGAAATGTTTCTTATGATGCACATGCGTGTCTGGCTCGCGCGGTGAAGAGGGAGGAAAGATAAAGAAGGGAGCTCTGCCTGCTGAGTTACATCTCCACTCGCGCGTTTGCTGAGTTGCATCTCTACTCGCGCGCCTCGCTAGCAACATTTAACCACACGGAACTTGCTCGTGGGATTATTAAAGGCTACGTAGCGATGAGCAACTACTTTTAAAGCATAATACTGTTTTTAAATAAAACGTGATGGATTTAAATTATGCAGACACAATTTCTTATGATTTTGACCAAAAAAATAATTTAATTAAAATTAATTTTGTTTTTTGAAATCCTGTCCGAGTTATCCGAAGTCCGGGACATCGAGGTCCGAGTTATCGAGGGTTCACTGTACCTGGAAATTCTGGAGACTTGTTTGACTTTGAAGTATTTGCACTTTCAGCAAATGTTTTATCAGCAGAAGTAACATGTCCTGAACTACTCAAAGTGGAAGGTGTAGAATCTTGTTCCTGCGCCAAACTTGAGAGCTTATCAACTTTCAGGAAATTTAGCATTGATTGCTTTCTTTGCAATATGCCAGAAGATAGCTCCGCATGCTTTTTCCTGCTTCATGAACCTTCACAAATCCCAACCCGCTGTGACCTACATCAAACTTAGATTTGCAAAATGTGCAAAATACCTTGTATTTGTCATCTTCGAGAGGACGCAACCACTTGGGAAAACCTAGCATTTTCGTGAGGGAGCCAGTATATTTTTGAAAGAAGATTTCCCAGGCAGGCATTTTGCTTTTTATAAATCTCTTCTATTAAGTTAACCCTGAAAATAAAATTACTGGCATGTAGTTGCAGTAAAATAATGTTAATAATACTTGCATAACAAATTTAGACCACTTTAAATTTAATTAAATGAAATTAATTAGAGCTGCTTTTCTGCATGCTTAGATATATGATAAATGAATTTGTTAATTAAATAAAAATAAGCTGTCAAGTGTCTTAATACAAAATTAAATGAGACACAGCCAAGTAGGCTATAATTTTAGACTGGTAATTTTAATTTTTCTTTAGTTTTCTTTATTAATTTCAGTTAAATTCTAGACTACGCTCTTGGCAATTCATTCTAAACATGAACATTAATTCTCCGTCAACATTTTGTTAACAACCGAAAAAAGGTAAATCTGGAACTAAGTTAAATTTTCATTGCAAATTAAGTAAAGGTATTGTTTTCAATACAAATAAAACATGACTAAATAATACGGCCTAATGTGTAGTAGGCAACCGAAAATGCTAGAGTTGTACCAAAAGTAATTCAAAATGTTTCATTCTTTTAATGGAAAATTATAATATGCGACTGTCTTGTGCTAGGCGAAACCGAATTAGGCCTAACATTTAAGTAGGCCTACTTTTCTAAACCAATTAATTTTTATATATGTGCATGTGAAATACAAACAGGCCTAACACAAAAAAAATTTAATAGTAAACATTGTTTATTTGCTTACCTGACAATCCAAAAATAAACTATGGATGTTTCTCTCGTTAACACTAGTATCCATGATACTTAAGGGCTCGTTCCCAAGTTTTTTTCAGACTGGTGCCAATAACTCAAATATTTTTAAACCAAAAGTTTTGAAAAAATTTGAGTCAATGTGCAATCACACGATGCACAATACTGTGGACACTTTTTTTTAAATAATATACAATTCGCCAGCAAAAAAAATAATTTCCTTCATTTTTGCTAATTTTCACTGCGAAAAACATGGTACTTTGGGTAGTGAAATCTAAAAAACTGTTCAGTATAATTCTACAAAAAAATTCAGCTACAAATTATAACATATCTGTGCAGCGAAATTTTGATATGAGTATTAGGTAGCAATAAAAATAATATTTTCGAAATCACTGCAAAACTCCGTAACAAGGCCTTAACATGCAATCCACAACTATTTCAAAATTCACAGCACTGTTTTCAAAACACAGTTTTAGGACATAGCAGCAAAAATGAAAGTGCTCACATGAAGAGGAATGATAAACAAACTGTTAAGAAAAAATACGCTAATTTTTGCAACAAAGCTTAAAACTTGACAAATCACGAAACAACCTACATTATTTGGCACCAGTGCACGACTGACGCCATTACATCAAACAAAAACTATGCAGCCTAGGCGCGGCATGCACTAGTGCACTGTTGTGCCATTTTGTTTCCGTCAATAGCCGATAGAGCGTAGCACGTCAGTTTGTTTATTTTTACCAACAAGAGAAATTATGAACACTCGCATGTCTGACAAATGAGAGAATCAAATGCCTGGGAATATTTTCGTGACTTATACCAACTTATACTTGAAACTAGTGACTTTTTCGGGACAGTCGTGACCTTTTTCTGCATTTGTGACTTTTCCGGGACTTTCGTGACCTAGTAGACACCCTGTGTCAGAAGAGCTATAGTGTCGGGGAGAATGTCATAATTGACGAAATACTTCCGGGTTTCCGAGGTAGGTGTCCATTTCGGCAGAACATCCCATCGAAACCAAACAATTACGGCCTCAAACATTTTGCCCTAGTTGATGCAAAAATGTTTTACACACTGAACATGGAAGTTTATGCTGGGAAATAGCCTGAGGGACCATAATTTCTTGTGTCAATTTACGAGAGTAGGAGGGAAGCAGTGGTAAAACACGTGTCTTGCATTCAATTGGATCCGGGTTTGATCCCCGGATCCAACCATCCTGATTACCGGCTTCACTTGTTTTCCGAAGTCACTCCAGGTGAATGCTGGGATGGTTCCGTGAGCTGGCCAACTCCTACTGTCTTTTCACACCTACGCTGTTAGGTGTTCGAGGGCACGTAAAGCAACCAAATAAACATATAAATAAATTTCGGACCACCAGTGAGGCGGGGAGGGGGAAGATCAAGTGGCCAGGCCCTGTCCCCTTTCCAAATTAAAAGTCTAAAATTTTATAAATTCAAACCTAAAAACCTAATGTTGTTTCAATATGTTACAAACATTTTCCAGCAGTTTTATTATTATTATTATTATTATTATTATTATTATTATTATTATTATTATTATTATTATTATTATTCAAATCTCCAGCAAGTACAACATTTAGACATTTTTGTAGTCTAATCAATAAGTATGAGAGGTAGGTCTAGTCCTCTGTCTCACTTCCTCTGTCTGTTTCATTATCACTAACTCATTATCTCACTCTATTTCACTCTCACTCTGTCTCATTCTTTCTCCCACCTTTTTTTAGCCTGTATTTTTCTGAGTGCTGTCCCTTGGCACAGCAAGGGTGTAGGCTGGTGGACAGCTTCTTTATCTGCCCCTTGAGCCACACCCTTCAAACAATATCACTACCTACTTAAAACAGACTAGAAAGTCTTCCAAGTTTATCCAGTTTTGCAGTGCTGTTGCTGTCCGTGCCAGTGGCATAGCTAGCAATTTAATAATCGCATATCACGTAATATTTACATCTCCTAAAATTGATTTATTGTTTACCAAAATGGGTTTGTCGTTTTCAGGCACAAAAAAAAGTGCCCAATGTGGTTGCGATAACTGACTGTGATCTAAGAAAACTCACTGTTTTTCTCGCAAATCACAATTGTTGGAAATGATAACATGTTTAATTCCAGTTAGCTGCAGTAATCACAGGTACAGATAAGTTGGGAGTTGGTCTTATGCACAGGGGTCGTGGTAGAAAGAGGCTGGAGCACTCGCTACCTATCAAGGCGTTCCAAGTGCTCGATTTCCAGCGAGGTTGCGGATAGAGTGCTGCATTAAGTGCATACATTTTTAGGTTTGACAATGGAAAATACCTGTATTGCTATGATAGCTAAGCCAATATTTCATATTTGATCCTATTACTGTATGCCGATTTTGCTTTCTTTATGGTCTTCTTTTCATTCTGTACTCATTTGAAACATTTTCCAGTTGTTTTGAGGAATATTTGATAATTTATGTTGACATTTGAATACATAATATGAAAGTTTATTTCGTATGTACTAAAATTAAGTATGAAATTAATTTCTTCTTAAGATTAAAAGAGACACTGTAAATGCCAGAATGAACCACAGGAAAAAATTCATTTTAATTTCATTGTAAATGCCCAGTATTTTTGCATTGCAATAATTAAAAGATACTACCATAAATGTATGGGTGTAACTAGGCAACAAGAGCACTTATGGTTGTGCTCAAAGAAAAGAGTCCAAAGTGAGTGAGTGAGTGAGTGAGAGAGAGAGAGAGAGAGAGAGAGAGAGAGAGAGAGAGAGAGGAGAGAGAGAGGAGAGAGGGAGAGAGAGGGAGAGAGAGAGAGAGGAGAGAGAGAGAGAGAGAGAGAGAGAGAGAGAGAGAGAGAGAGAGAGAGAGAGAAAATATATATATGCATGTGGGTGCCCAAAAAAAAGTAGAACTCGTGGACCAAATTTACTCTAACTTGATAAACATACTTCAGTACTTAGTGTGACTCAACGTAATGTAGCATTTTGTTCATGGGGTACCTATTCATATATTTATAAATGGTGGCCATTTTTATAATTATGGTATAATATGACACGTGAGGAAATATCTTTCTGACTTTCATCAAACTTGTTACATGTATACTATTTAGTAAAGTAAGGTGACTTGACTTTTGTGTGTTTTGTTCATGTCATGATCATTACCTCAAAATGACAGCTATTAAAATTTTTTTGGTCACATGGTATACCTGACAAACTATTTTTAGAATGTAAACAGTCCCGGTTTTCTACATATTAAATAATACTATATTACAGTTCATGGCATGTCTATATTTACACAAGTTTAGTTAGTGTGTGGTTTTTTTTATAACCAGATGCTATTTATAATAAGGTACGTCACCTAATTCTGAAGATTTCAGTACATGAATACATACATGTATTTCAAAAATTACAAGATCAATTAAAAGCATGTTAGTGTTTATACAAGTTATTATCTGAACTCTGATTTACAAATGGATATTGTTGTAGGTACACCATGTTAGAAGATATCAGGAAACTATATTTCGTACTTCTAGATGCAAGTGACTGATTTTATCTTTTATTATAGCGTTCATTTATGTCAACAACGTGGGTGATATACTCATTAATTATGCTGTTAATTTCTTTTTTTTATCATTTTACGAGAGTGTCAATGATAAACTTTGTGAATAATACAAGGTTGTTAAAAAACTCAAGTTTTATGTCATAAGCAATATTTTTCTTAAGAATTGTAACTACTGTAGTACTATACGTAAGTTCAGATAGCCTAAAATTTGGCATCCAATATTGCAAACAAATATTCACAAGCAGTTTGGGACAAACAATTTGGTGTTCAGTATTGCTAGTCTGTTGGCTACTAGCCTCTCTTCATCAGTACTAATGTGAAATGCGCCTAGATCTTGCTCCTGTGCCACGCTTGTGCTGCTATCTTCCAAGGAGATAAGTAATCAGATGTCAAACAAATTTTGCTATGTGGTGGTGCACTTAGGTACTACAAAACCAGACAGCTCTGTGATCAGAGAGAGGAAGTCAGGCCCAAGCTCTTAATACATATATTAGAACCACAATATAACAACACTAAATCTAAGGACTCCAGTGATCTTACAAATGAACCATAAAAATGTATATAATTTTTTTTTTTTAAAGTCTCCTCCTGTCTTATTTATTTGTTGCCAGCCGTGTCTTTATTCCTTTACCCCTTAGCCAATGCCATCAATGCCTCCCACGGGCTGCTTCGCCTTCTCCGAGTCTGTAATTTTTTTGTGTACTTACTAACAAGGTACTGTACTTAAATTTTTTTTTGCTGGAACTCGTTCCAAAAATTGTGGTGCATGCTAGACACACACACAGAAAAAAACTGTGAGGCGTCGTAAAATTTGGGATTCAACTGAGATACCAATAGTGTGATTATATAATTACTTTTGAATTAAAATTTAATAATAAAATAAGATTTAAAATTATAGTAATAGTACTTTATATTTTTACTTGATTTCGGTGTGTGCAATTGTCAGAATTTGATTCGAAAGAAATTGAATTTGGAATTTGAAACCACTATTCGTAGATGTCTACATGTCGTTCCTCATGACCTGGTGCATGAACAACATACAGCATGGTGGCAGATAGTGTTTCACTGCTATATCAAAATTCAACACTGTGCATTGTTACCAATAGAGTGCAGTGGTGTCCAAATGTGTTTATTTTCAGTTGCATATTGTCATAAAGCAAGAGCATCTATCACATTATGTAATTTTTTGTTATGTGGATATGATAAATTATCACATAATCTTAGCTACCGCATAATCGTAATTTGTATAATTGTCGCATGGTACTTTTTCTTGTTCATTGCAGTGTACATGGGATGTACCTGATGCGCTATGTTATGAATGTGGTGTATGTGACTTGAGCACTGTGTGGAACGTGTGTGACCTTGACAGTTGCAACAGCACATGTGCCCAGTAAGACAATCCTTGCCGTGTTGTCAGTACGATGTGATACTGCAGCATCAAACAAGCGTTTGGGTCATGTTGACTTTTGCGCTCCTCAAAATGCTCTGGAACATTAGTTTATCCTCAGCAACTGAGCTAGCAAGCAATGAGAAAGATGTTTGGTTCAAACACAGAGGACGAACGAAGGCCCCCCTTCCCCGAGCAATTATAAGGAGCAGTAAAATTACCTGCACAAGTGTGCATAATATGTTGTTAACTAGATTGCAGAGTAAAGAGATGTGACGTTTATTTTTTACGTAATGGGAAGAAAACACTTAAGTTACAGTGCAAGACTTAAGTTAAATGCTATAGTGGTTTATGCACAGGAGAACGGAAATAGAAAGGCGGGTGGATGCACGGGAGGTCAGTGTTGGGTCAAGTTGTATAGAATAATCTTCGGGGGCCTTGCTAAACTTTCTATCTTTATTGGTTATAGACGGTTTTCAAGGAAATCTTGTTGTCCAGAGCATAAAACCAAATTAACAACCATTTCAGCATCCCAACAGTAACATCAATTCTGCAGCCACTCATATAAAAAAGGCCTTGTAAGGACCATTTGCCCAGTTTTTTCATGGAAGGGATGGCAACTGTAGTTTTGACTCCTACAGAGAAGGCGAAACCAACTCTCTTACTCTCTGAATCCCACTTTAAAATGTGTTAATTCACATTCTTGTCCACGCATGTATAGATTTTGACATTTATTACATCAGTTAAATTTAATGTAAAACTTAATTTTTCTTTTTTCATTCGGCCACATTCGCTTGAAAGTCGCACCCCCATTGTTTTTACTGTAAATTTTAGCATGACATGTGCGATTTTTATGTGATAAAACAAAGTACTTATCGCCGGCTCTAAAGAGTTCTCAAAATCAAAATAGTTTAGTGAACAGTAATCAATTTGACAAGTCAGTGCTGCATACTAAAACTACTCTTTAATTTGAAGTGCTTGGTACTGAGTTTTTCAGAATTCAAATTATTCAATTAAAAGCACAATTAAAATAATATATTTTTTCAAACCTGCTCTCTTTTTTAATTGTAACGTTCAGTGTGTTTACAACAAAGAAATAATAATTTTGTAGTATTCCAGTGTGGACTAACATTAATTGTTTTACACCCAAATCTGGCAGTTAAACGTCATGAACGTACGCATGGTCAGTTTTTTTTGCCTGCCAAGCGCAAGCCACTCTACTGGTTGGCCGGCATCCCAGAGCGGCAGTGGTGACTCATGCGTGTATGTGTGTGAGACAGACACACTCACAACATGGTGCAACTCTGTTATCTCTGGAAAGAAAAGAAAGGGATGGAGAAGTTCTAAAAATAAACCAGGCAGTCTCCTGTGTGCATATGAGCATCTGTTGAGACACTGTGGCCCAATGCAATAAGTTCTTTTCCATGGGAGCATATAAACTACTATATCATGAAATATTGGTATTTTTAGAATTGAATGAAACCACGAGAAAATATTCAAGGACAGAGTTGACGAAACTGTTATATGCCTTCGTGAGGTGTCATTCTGACATAGTCTCATCCTTCTTTCTCCCTCCCTCACGCCAAGTTGTCTCTTTTTATCCCACACTTATTCCTTGCCTATGATGTGGGCTGTTCCCCCACAAGGAAAGCTTTTTGGATTGTCTATTTGAAACTTAAAATATACTGCTTTATGATCTGATAGTTCAGAACACAATTGAAGGCAACGAGAGAAATAATTGTAATAATGCTTGCATTTATTATTTTAGTTTAAAGACGTTGCTGGCAACTTCAGTTTGTTGTATCCAAATAAGCTACTATTAATTAAACTTTTTAGGTGTCAAGTAGAAATAAAAAAACAAACCAGAAGTAACAATTACTATACATTTTTATTTTTGGTAATGCCCATAAAGTTACAATTATTTTGAGCTTACCTAGGAAAATCTATGATGAATAATCTTAAATCTTGAATTATTATATTACCTTAACATCTGTAGACAGGCTATTCGTTACTGTATAATGAAATAATTTTCCATTAACAAAGCCGCCTAACCTTAGTACGATTAATGTGCAATAAGTATTGAAAACAGATTATCTACCTGTCCGAGATCTAAAAGTAACCAAAAGAAATTTGCAATACAAATGGATTGTTGTGATTGATTATCAGCTGGAAAGCACATGGTGGCAGAAGGATAAACAGTGTGTTTGTTTACATTGTTCTACTGTCTTATGATCTATCAAAATATGGAATTCTTATATGGTATGGACTGTAAAAGGTATTGCCGACCTGTCATCAAAATTCGCTTATCTTCCTCACCGTTTTACTTTGTTACCCGCTTTCCTTTCAGCCGCTACAATTTTCTCTTTCCTTTACATCTTTACATTCTCCCCGTCCACCGTCCTGCCACCCCCCTGCAGTCACGAGGGGCCACGGTGGCTGAATAGTCAGACTATTCACCTCCCACCAAGGCAATCTGGGTTGGATTCCCTGCGAGGTTAGTCCCCGGATTTTAGCATTAGGGAATTGTGCCAGACAATGCCATTTGTTGGTAGGTATTTTCATGGATCTCCAGTTTCCCCCATCCCTTCATTCTGGCGCTGCTCCATGCTTACCTATTGTCACCCTTCACCAGCGCAGGAGACCTCAATGTTAAGTGTTGACCAAGATCTCTCACTAATCCCCCAGTGGTTATATGGCTGTGGCTCAACACAACCACAGGCTGTGCCAGTCCTACCCTCTAATTCTCCTTTTCCTCTTTCTTCAGGCACTCCTGCACTCATTCAAACTCTAGCACCATGCACAAGCAGATATGAGGAATGCCTCCTCAAGTTGAGTGCGACATTTGCAGGCTGAAAAAATTCAGGGATGTACAAAGCCACACGGTGCTGTTTTATCCTTAGTGTCTGCAAAATGTACTGACTTGTTTTTCAAAATAACAACTAATTACTAGGACTAGCTCACTGTTTGGGCCAGAAGAAAGCTTCAAATTACACATTAACCGTATTTTGAATCAATCAAACTGTAAAACACATAACCCATATTGTTGAATTTTGGTGGGAATGATGTATCCTTCGAAAAACAGAATTTGGGACTAACCGGTGTATCGAATTAATGAGGGTTTACTCTAGAGAGAAGGGAAAATAAAAATCAGCATTACATCATTACTACTCACATATGTATGCATGCTTTACGTGTGTTCCAGTGTAAGTTATTTTAATTTCACAGCTGTGGTTTACCACTTCATCAGTCAGCCAGATATGTTTGTGCTTCCACATGAAGAAACCATACCCTGTTTTTATCCCTATCTGTGAGAATAAACTTTTGATTACTTGTGTTAGTCCCTCAGGATGCTTCTGATTCAGAAACAAAATACTGTTAAAGTTTTAATGTGATTGTTGCAGTTGTGATTCTGAATGTTTTGAAACTTGTTTTTGTTTAAACAGTGCGGATAGGGGGCGTGGGGTTGATCCCAGACCTGCAGGCTGTAGCGGCAAAGGTGGCTCAACTGTCATCACAACGTCAAGAAGATGATGACATTCTCTCTGAGGCTCCAGAGGAATTTCTGGATCCTATTATGTCAACACTGATGATTGACCCAGTTGTCCTGCCATCATCACGTGCCATTGTTGACCGTTCCACTATTGCAAGGCACTTGCTTAGTGATCAGACAGACCCCTTCAATCGTTCACCGCTTACCATGGACATGCTGCGACCAGACCAAGAGCTGCGGGATCGCATACAAGCTTGGGTTGCCGACCGTAAACAAGCTCGGCACTCCAGCTGAACTTTGAGCTGAAAATCTACTCAAAAAAATAATAAATAAAAATGTGTATTTTGCCAGAGTAGTAGAGTTGCAGATTCTGTAAATATTGTGTATTGTATTAAGACATATACTATTTGTACAGAAATTCCATTTGTAAAGCTGATGAAAATTTTAATTGTTGGATACAGCTGTTTGTTTTCTTTTCACCACTAGTACGGACAGGATGTTCTGGGGATGTGTGCAGATGGAAGATAATGTTATTTTTCAGTCATTACTGCACCAACAGTTTTCCTAGAAACATGATCCTCAACCAACTTATCTAAAGCAGTCCACAATGACGACACTGTACAGGGATTAGGGGCAATGTTGTCTAACTTTGCAAACTGTTCATTGTGAAGAGATGGATGCTTCACAATTATTTTTCAAAAGCTGAAGACCATGATCTCTCACTATTTCTTCTTGAAAGAAAACATCCTTGAATCTGGGGTCAACTAAAAGTGCATAAAGCATTCATTGTATAACATTTGTACAAATGATATCTTGACTTAAAAAATGTATGCACGTTCCTCGCAAATTGAACTCCTGCACCAAAAGTGTTTTTGTTACATATCCTACAAGAGTAACTTCCGAAGAGTGAATTATAGGTAACGTCATTGATGATATTTGGTAAGTATTGCCACACAATTCTGCATTGGCATCTGAAAATGGCTTTAAGGGCATTATTTACGCAGACGAGAGGACAAGTGAGCGCTCCAGGCCACACGGTAAAGCATGCAGTGGGGCGTGGCTTAGCTGAGTTCGAAGAGAGGAGCCAGGGTGGCGTGAACCAGGTGGAGGGGGAAGGCCATCCTTGTCACTTTTACCCTCCCTCCTTCAGTTGTGTGAGGATGCTTGTGGGATCAACATTTCATGTTACCAGGCCTTAGCTGACGCACGCTCACTGTGACAACATTGTCAGATAGCAAATAGATACTGTGAGCGTGGGAGGGTGCTGTTTCAATCATTTGACTCATGGTTTTAAAATGCTGTCACAAATCTAAGTAACACATGCCCTATTAATTTCTCTGTTCAACATCACCAGAATGAGTGAATTTTAAATTATTTTAATGTAAGGTTTTATGTACTAGTTTCGACATAATAGTATTATAACCATTGACCAAGAAAATTTTTCTCTCTAAAAATTAAAATAGTGAAAATACCACTGTTTTTCGATGGGTTGTTGCAAAGTAATATACAAACACTAATATTTGAAGTTCATTTTATTGCATTCTGCTTTAAATATAAACTATAAGAAAAATTATAAAAATTTTTTAGTCACAGAAGTTACCTTGATAAATTTTTAATTTTACACGTGATGTAATATTCTTTCTTATATAATAAGAAACAAACTTCATACATTATAAATTAAATGAAAAAGAATAACACATTGGTAAACTCCAGAGTCACTTTTATTTAGTTGTACCATTTATAAAACAAAACCTATATTCTGCAAACCGTTTTGTTCCCGCAGAAGTTCACATGCTCGTTCCACACATCATCATCATTCAATTTAATAAAACTATCTAGGCATTTAAAAACATCTCAATTGTAAAATTCAATGTGTGTATGTAATAAAAGGTTTTGCGCTGAAACTTTGTACATCAGTCATAATTTACAGCCAGAAAAATTCACTTACAGTGCAACCTCGTTAAGACGAGTATGGGTTAAGACGAGAATAACCATAACGACAGTATTTTTGTGCACCGTCAATTTCTGCATTAACTATTACGTTAATTAATTAGTTTAATACGAGAGCATTTTCACGGTTGCGTACGTTATAACGACAGAAAAACTGCTGTATGTATGCAGAATGTGTCACGTAAACAACTCGTGGCGCGCTCGGAGTGAACATAGAGAGCTGCAAGAAAGAATCGATTGTGCGCAGCATCCCGTACATCTGGTGGTGCGCTCTTGACGCAAAACTCTGAAACGATAATCCCGGCGGAGCAGGCATCACAGCGATGAGCGGTGATCGATACTGTGCGATGAGTCGGCTCTATATCGACGCGTGTACACACAAAGAAAATTGTGTTACCTTTGTCTCCTGACAATTTGTATCGTCTTCGGGTTGGAGTTAGTTGCGCGCGCGTGTTTTCTGTAGCAATGGCAAGTGAAATCAAACGGAAAGCAATCGATCTGCAAACAAAGCTTCAGATTATTCGTGCTTCTTTGCCATGGCGGCCCAGCGTCCACGCTACTATAGAGGCGCAACGTAGCCACGTTTTGCTTGCAAGATAGCATTATATAATTTAGCATTCAGATGAGATTTATTTTCTTTAGCTCATACGTAAAGAATTTTTTCCTTGTATGAAAATAGGTTCAAAGTGCGTATACTGTGCCACTGTTTTAACGTGTGTGTTAGTTTCACATAAGCAGATGCATAATCAACACCCAGCATCGTCATTCGTCCACGAATGTTAACGTATACGTTAAGGTATAAAGGTGAAACTTTTTTTATTGTGTTTATAAGACATTGACTTTACGTCACTGAGAATATAGTACGCCAAAAATTTTTTGCTTTTGAAAAAAAAAAATATTTTTTGAAAAACAATAATATTTTGAAATTTTATTGTTTTGTTGTTGAGAGGTGGTAATGGCATGAACGTATACAATAGTTTGTTAAAATCATTCCAGCGGTTTTCGAGATACAGGGAGTTAAGTTTTTTGGGGTCTCGCATAGCACGGCATAGGCACACGCACACTGTCACTAGTACGTACACTAGACCCCCGATTTTATGAATACTCACGGTTCCTATCATCGCATTCGTAAAATCGCTACCTTTGTTAATTCGATAGCGGCTTATTTTTGCCCCCCCCCCCCTTCCTTAACAGAAAATTTTAAAATTGCATTTTTTTCTGCAAAGTGTCTCTAAGCCCCGACTTCCGTAGCGTTCTGCGGGAAATTAATTAATGTAATAATGTAAACGTAAATTGATATCAGTAGCCAGACGTCACATTGTTGAGCGGTAGATATGACCGACCCTTGTCCCCAAAAAAATGAGAAAATCGAGATTCCGAGTGTCTTTTCTCGAGCGAATAGCCCGACTCCCGTAGCATTTAACGGAAAAATAAAGCAAGTGATAGTTTAAATATAAATTTATATCAATAGTCAGATGTCTTATGATCAAAAGAACACCGCTAAACAATAGATATCACCAAGCCTTTTCCTAAAAAAAAAAATGAGAAAATCGAGATTCCGAGTATCTTCTCTCGAGCGAATAGACAGACTTCCGTAGCATTTAACGGAGAAATAACGCAAGTGATAGTGGAAATATAAATTTATATCAATAGGCAGGCGTCTTACGATCAAAAGAACACCGCTAAACAATAGATATGATCGAACTTTGTTCTAAAAAAAGAGAAAACTGAGCTGTCGAGTGCCTTCTCACGAGCGAATAGCCCGATTTGCGTAGCGTTTAATGGAAAAAAAGTAGGCATTCCTTACTAGTAAAATGCCCTTGTAAATTATTCATGAAAGAAAGAAGGAATAAGTGGATGTATTTATTCATTGCGCAGTTATATATAACTTAACGTAAAAACATTCCCTCGATGTTGATGAATTGTACTAGAATGTAGATACTAGTAGCATGCAGAGAGGACAGATAGCGCAACTGTACGAACGTTCACAACATAGATGATAGATAGCGGCACCGTAGCATGTACGGACGTTGCTCCAAAAATGCCATTTTGTGACGTTCTTACCTAAAATCGTCGAGAATTACATGTATAAGTGATTGAAAATAATCACTTTCACAGTCAGTATATGCGGTAAAAATAAATTAGGAGTTCTGGGATCACGTAATACACGAACGTCTATTTATTTTCCAAGTTCGACATACCTGGAGACAAATGTTTCTACACTTGGAAAATAGGTAGCGCTATTATCGTGCTCACTTGTGAAACTCACGTTTTACGACACGCAGTAACGCATTGTTTAAGCAAATTATGTGCCAAGTTAATTGTTTTAAGTACGTATGGTGTTAACGCAATAAAGAAAAATATCATGCTATTATTTATAGGGTTCGTGTATAAAAGTAAACTCATTCGGCGCGAGACGAGAGAGATATAAGACGTCGTGACACAGCCTAGAAGGAGGCTGTACTATAGTTAAATGAGCATATGCGCATGCGCTGGAACTTTGCGTCTATAGTACGACGTCAGTATAGATCCTAATACGTCGTAGTTGGAGACAGGCTGGCCGGCTTGGCACAGGCAGCACCACCGCCGCCGCGCGGTATTCAAACTGTTACTGCCGCATTTTTTAACGGATTTTCCCTATTTTTGTTTCATTTTTAATATTGTGACTTACCAAGTAATAACTGCAACTCTACAATTAATATTTTAATGCAGTGAATTAGATACAGTATGTGTTATTCATTGTCAACGTAATTCTTTACAATTTTTTTTGTCACATAATTTTGTTATTTTTTGAGGGTTCCTGAGATTGTATTCGTAGAATCGCTACCTTCGTTAAATCCAGGGTTCGTAAAATCAGGGGTCTAGTGTACATAGTTCTGGTAAGGGGGGTGGGGGAGGAAGGCGGAGAACTGACGATTTATCTGCAATATCGGTTGAGACGAGCATCTGTTATAACGACAATTGCTGCAGTCACTGTCAACTCTCGTCTTAACGAGGTTCCACTGTAATTTTAATTTGCTGTGCATGAAAACCAAATGTAAAATGATACCAAACTATACATTTATATCAAGTACACAATTATATCAATTCTTTTCAACAAACGATAATTGAAATATTTGGTAAGTCTATTTGTATCATGTTTTTCATAACAATGTAACAGAAAACAGTGCCAATTGAGCAACCTCCTGTTAAATAAAACGACCAGTTTAACGCCTAACACATAAGCCCATCTTTAATCTTTATCCCATATTACAATCCCATCTTGCACACAGCATTACAACACGTTCACACTACTCTACCTTCTTTTGTCACATCCACTTTTTACTTTCTACCAACATAACAGAATTGTCATCCAACACCTTCCCCCAATTCTGCAGTTCAACAACCCCTAACATCTCTCTGAATTTTTCAAATTTACACTTAACTAAGCTCTTAGTGAGTATGTCAGCTACCTGTTCTTCAGACCTGACATA
>PNEQ01048888.1:0-38151 GCA_003012365.1 Medauroidea extradentata
ATTAAATTAGGAAGAGTACTAGAGTTTGTTTAACAAACCACTTATGAGAATGAAACATATACATTAGCAAAATTAGGTCTTATGAGAGAATTGTGAAGGCGATAGTGAAAAAAAAATTAAATACAGAATACTGTCTTATACTGAAATACTAGCACTCGACACCATTCTAAATTCACAAGGAAGGAACCAGGCCAGCAGGAATGTTTCAGTTACACTTCCCCTCCAGCGCCAGTCTCCCCTCCCTGCTGTCGCGCTCGCCCGGCCTCGCCACGCTTCAGCCATCACCAACAGCAAGCAGCACGTAGCAGGCTCCGAACGAACAAAAATACCCAATTTTCACAAACGATTTCCTTGAAATTTAATGCTATGACTACCAACTTTTATGGTACCATTTTGTTCACAAGAATTAGCACTTTTGTCCTATATGCTTAAAAGTTGAATTTTCCTGTTCAGAAAGGAAGAACTAAACAGCCCAATTTTGTGTTTTGAAACATTTTTTTTAAATACTTAACATCGCGGAGTATGAAATTTAAACTTATATATAAAACAAACCATCTTTATTCTCGTATGGTAAAAAAATCAATTCTGTATCATTAATACTTTAGTTAATAAACGATTGAGAATTGTTATGTGTTTTTGAAGTTTTGAGGTAGGGTCCACAGAACCCTTAAGGGAAGCGGTGTTAGTCCGGACATTAAAGTGGATCAGTATCCACCATTTTAGAATAATGGAACTCCTGCTTTTAATATAGCATTTTCATCTTCTGTTGCGTTTTAGACATCGATAAGGCACTCTACATAGCTCTGTACGTTGTGTATAGTTGGTATTAATTGACTACTAGTGCATCTAGCAAGGGACTCAAAAGTGCACACTTTATCGGTAACAGCCTATACAACTGTAGTTGAACGTTGACACAGTGTTTCAAATAAACGATAGTCAATAACGTCACCAAAACTTCAATGATTACAAACAGTAAAATTTTCACTCGATTTTCCAATGTCCCTAACCAGGAGCAGCGCCATTGTTTTTTGTTGAAAAAAATTTGCATTTACTTATTTTGATGTCGTGCGTGCACATCTATAGCTCTGTTTCGTTACCAGAGATTTTACATTTCAATTCCGCTAATTTCATAAAGCGTATGTCATGAAGTTTAATATAAAAGTCCGCGTGAAACACGAAATACGTGTTTTTTTTTACAGAAGAGATAGAACTGTCCATCGCGAACCATCTCAGATCGAAACAAAACAAAATTTTATGTTGGTACGCCTAGTTATTCTAAACGAAGGGAACAATTAGCGTTTTCTGTTAACTAGTGGCAGAAATAGTATAAAAATCGGATTTTACCGATCCTTTAAAAAGAAAGATTTATGCTCAGAATAAAAGACATTCGTTGTAGTAACTTCTGCTTTCATGACCATACATTCCAATTAGTACTTTATCAATACCATGTTTGGCATACATCGTAATAGTTACATTTATTATTTAACATCGGAAATATTGGTAAAAGCTAGTAAGCAAGCTATTATATCTGTATGTAGAACATAACTGTATAAGTTTCAATAGTGGGTTGGAAAACGTTCTAAAACACGTGCTTATAGCAAAATGACGCATTTTTATGGAGTTTCTTCGATCGTTAGGTGTCTTCTGTTTCAAATAATTAATAAGTATAAGTTTAACTGAAGGTTTTAGTGTTTCTTAAAGAAAAAATATATGTTTTCAGCTTCCGTTTAATATTGTCTTACTTGAATAATGTGTCAGTACCTACCACTTTAATCACTTCAGTTGGATTGTTACACATCATTTGACAAGTGCGTGAATGAAATTTTCGATAAATATTCTTAACTGTATTAACATTGTGAATATACCAAAATCCGATACAAGTGCTAGTTCATTAACTAAGAAAAAAATAAAGGTTGCGTTAACCTGTGATGTACCTGCAAGGTTTGTTACATTATACTTTTTCCAACCTTGGCAATATCCACACTTTTAAGAGATTGGTAAGATAAAATAAACCGGAGAAACTACTTGTAAGCACTAACACATATTCCGTTTGGTAAACACAGAATTTGTCACGCGTTTTCTTCAGCACATATTTTGTTTTGCTGATGAGAATTAATTAAATAAACATGTATTTTAAAAAGTAGCAACGATAAAGGCCACACGAATATTTTGACCACTTTCATGCGTTTCGTTCAACATAATATTTTTGCAAAATGTTTTTTTCCTCGGATCTTATTACATATACATATGTGACACAAAGCACTCTCCTTGTACGAATGCCCAATATTTGTATACTGATTTTGCAATTAAATCTGTAGCGTAAAGCACGGGAAATACGTTCTTCGATAAGTATAATTTGTTACTCAAGAAATTACAATGTTTAGAAGAAATTCCTGTACGTAAGAAATAATTTAAAATACAATTATGTATGGAAAACGACACAGTTCAACCTAAAATATGATTTATTAAAATATTTTATAAGCTGTTTGTAATTTTAGTTTTGTAAGCGTGTGTGTTTGAAACGGGTTTATGTTTGGTGTGACGAATAAGTATCCATATTTATGTCTGCTTACAGTATGAAATACACATAAACAAATATTTTACAGTTCACCCAAAAAAAAACGAATGAATATTATATTATTATATAAGAATAAACGATAAAATTTCATTACGTCGTACATTTAAATTGAAGTTTTACTTTTTTTTTTTCGAAACATGTAGCAAATAGGCTATAATATCTTACAGTCATTTTTAATACGATTAACCACCAATGTGCGTATTAATTTATAACTAGTAACAACCGTAAATAAAAAATGTGTTCCCAACCACTCCTGTATCTATGTGTGGTCAAAGACGTGACACAATCAATCCATAGTAGCATAACAATACCAACTATTGATAACGTATGAATGTAATACCTATATTTTTAGCCTAACATATAACATAAATTGTACAAAGGACTGGAAGGCAAAATATGTATTTATTTAAGAAACATGGTACTAATAACTATTATTTACGGTAAACAGGATAACTAAGGTAAGTTATACTACAGGATGTGAAGATTGTCACTGTAATTTTTTTTTTTTTAGTTTTGCAAAGAAAATCTTTGGAAACCCAGTTGCCAAAACTACAATGGTTGTCATTGTAGTAAAATACAAAGTATATGTTTGTAACATTACAAGAAATAGCCTTGTAGTTGTACATTCAGTAAGGAAACAAATGACTTTAAATGCTCATTATACTTCATAAATAACACTGCACTTACTAACTTTTGAATAAAGGACGTGCTACATGAAATTATTTTGAAAGTAAGAAAATATTCCGTATGTGCTAAGTCTCGAAACCATTCTCCCCGGGCTCTTCTCCCACGCAGTTTACCCCTACATCACTGTGACTTTTCTATTGTTTACACGTCATTTATTTGTATACATTCAATGTACAGTTCACTAGTAATAAATTATTTTAAAGCACGCAAATTTAAATAAACATTAACTTTATTCCAAAAAATGCTTTCCATATGTTAGGATCTTTGCATAAGTTATTTACGACAAACCTACGATTTTGGTGGACTACAAATTTTTTTCCTAATGTTTTTTTTTTTTTTTTTGCAAACAAAATTCTTTTAACTTTATAACCTAATAATTTTACAAGGAAATTGTTTCAACATTTACAAAAGTTTGTACAACTACAACTTCTTGTCATATTTTACAAAAAGAATTACAGTGCAGGAACTGTCGGTATGTAAGTACAAATAATTCCTCTGTAGTAAGTATTACAAAGTTTACCTTTGTAACTTTATAAACTAACGATTTTACAAAGGAAATCTTTGTAAACTTTACAATTTTTCTTAGAGTGTGAACTGTCCCTAGTAGCGCTGGTATCAGTAAAGGGGTCTGTTTCATGATGTGTACGGAGAGAACTTGGGTTGCAAAACCGAAAATTACCGAAGGACGAATATTTCCTCATACGAGCCAGCACGATGTTGTTCTCTTACCGATACTCACATAAACACCGGGTGAAATTGTCCCTTGCCAAACTAATAACATTGAGCTTTCTAGCATGCAATATAACGAACTTTAACCATACAAACAAGAGCTGGAACGTTGAAAAAGAGTCACGTGTAGGGTTTCCAGAAACTAAGTATAAAATTGAAGGGCATTCACTCAATGAATGGACGTTCTTTAAAATAAAAAGAATAGCAATGAATGGCATGTCTCATATGAATTAATTACATTGGAAGACAATACGTTAGGTTAGTTCAATAGGTAACAAAGTTAAAAAAGTAATATATTATATAACTTGATTGCCTACATCTATAGCACCAATAAACAAGGTAATACACACAAGAGAAAATAAGTAGATCATGTTATATCTAATTTTGTTGAAAAGCCGGACATTTTCAAACATCACGAAAAATTCGAATAGACGTAGAAAAATGGTTAAAAAGAAGGACGTGCCCTGCCTCTACGAGCCTTCCGGTAAGCCTAGCTATTTTAATTTCTCTACAGGCTTCATATATCTGTGGTGAACTATTTCTGCTCTCGTTGCACTGGTATCCACAAGGGATGTATGCTAAACTGGCCGTTTCCGTGATTTTAAAGTTACGTGAAGTTGATGACTTTTAAGGTAACTTAAATTTTAAAAAAATAAATATTACTTCTCTCTTTGCTAAGCCTTGATTAATTAAATTTTGAATACGGCTCCGTATTTTATTAGGCACGTTAGGAACAGCAGCGCTGCTAGCGGGAAAATTTTTCTCTGTGCTGACCTAAACTACAAAAAGGTTTTTTTATACCTGTAGTAGAATTAACCTAACCCTTGTCACGTGAGAAATCAGGACGACAAATAAAACTAAAATGACGATTTCAAAATAAAAATCGTGCAATACTTCCCTGTCTCGTCGACTCTTTGTTTTGCTTGAGAAGGTCTAGTTACGCGTCTGGAAGCTGTCCAAGCAAACTGCAAACTTCAAGGAGAACGCTGCACGCGCCACTGAACATTTGTTGTTGAGAGAGAACGATGTAGCTAGACAGACTGTACTTGTGCGAGGGAAACAGGAACAGCGGCGACAGTCAGCTGTCAACACAGGGTATTGGAAGTGTGTATTTGCGTGCTCACTGAGCGAGGCAGCTGGGAGATGAGTTGGTCGGAAGTTCGAGCAGTAGGTATCATGTCGCCGTATATAACTGGATCTCCAGTTTCCAAAGCTCGCGTACAAGTATCACGTGCATGTGAGCACTGAAACGTAAGCAAGCTGGCGTGTTCTGTGGCGTCCACGCTTTTGATGCGCCAGCAGAAAGCCAATAGCGCACACTGAAGGCTTTCAAAACATTACATGCGTAATGTTGTCAGGGAATTTGCGCGAACGGACTGTACCGTGTGATTAAGTGACCCAAGTAAGCAGAAAAAATTTTCTGTAAAAAATCGTCAGGCTCTAAGTTTGCGAGAAAATTAACTTTAAATAAAAAAAATCATTGAAGTGAAAATGTTGGGTAAGGTTGTCCGTACAGATATGAACTGCATCACATGATTAAATGATCAACAGTAAACAGAAACTCATACAAATAGGTATTTAGGGTTATTTTCTTTTTCAGAGTTCTATCTTAAGATGGTGAAAAGACGTGACACGAGTTTTCTGTTAAAACTTAGACAAAAAAAATTAATGTAACAATCCCAGAATCATAAGATTTTTCTAACGTTTACCTCTAATTTTTTTTTAAAAAAAGGGTATATGACCAATTTTATTAAATCGCATTTATAACTCGAACCCAACAAACTACAGACGTGAGTTTGACTTTACTTAAATTCAAATGTCTAAAAATTATTTCAAGATTTTTTGAAATTCTAGCCTTAAGGTGGTGAAACTGCGTCAAATGTAGTTTTTTTTTGTTACTACTTGACAAAGTAATTGAACATGATGGCTTGAAAATTGATTTCATTGTTGATATTTCTGATAAACATATGCTTTGTTACGTTCTTACCGTGCTTAACCTAAAAATTTTGTTGAAAAATTTTACTAGAAGAACGAATATATCTAATGTATGAATAGATTATGTGATAACGAATTTTGATACTTTAAAAGTACAAAATTATGCCTTATTATATCTGATTACCAAACACAATAATGTAAATTAACTGTAACTATTTTAAATGTGACAAGAGTACCGTAAACAAGTAATTACGTATGAAATAATAAAGTACAAAATATAAATAAAATTAACTGTAAATTAAAAAAGAAACAGATTCCTCAGAAGATTACGAACAAATCAATATTGTCATAAAACATAGATATCATTTTCTTTGACTATTTATTTCAAAACTTGGAAGCTGCATTTCCAAAAAAAATGTAGATTACTAAACACCAAATGCAAAACAGACAAACTTAAGTTGACAAGCGTTGGTAAAATTACATATTATTAAAGCATAAACGAATTAAATAAAATTTAAATAACTAAAGTTAAAATTTTTAATTTCATTAAATTATATCAAATTCTCTAAAAGGAAATCTAATCAAAACATGATAGCTTAACACACTTAAAAAATAAAATTATCAGCGCAGCAAATATTCTTGCAATGCTATTGGAAATTGTTAAATCTTAATACGATAAAAAGGTAAAAACAACAAGCTGAAGAAATTAAGTTGGTGAAAAATCGCGAAACCTTAATAGAAAGGGCAGCACCAAATATATTCAATAATAATTTAAATGCAGCAAATGGTCCCGGCTTCCAAGCAAACATTCCATTAATGTCGCTGAAAAAATAAGGTTAACCCAAATATGTTTTCCAAACAAACGAACAAGACGTAAGGCAGGTAATTCGAAAATGGAAAACTCGCTTACGTTCGATATTTTTAAATTCAATGTACTATTGCAAAAACGTGATGCCATCCCATAATTTCAACACTAACACACAAAATAAATGAAGATTTATATACGGTAATTTTCCTTCATGGAATGAAAACCACCAAAGTGATACAATAGTTTTAAAAACGCGATAAATATAAACTTGAAAATTATAGACCTATCAGTATATCGCGATTTTCTCCAAGGTATTAGAAAATATTTTAATACACAGATTATCAAGTTTCTTATAACCAAAATCAAATCTTATGAAATAAACAATTTCGTTTACAAAAAAATTTAGTCAAAGGCATTGGCAGCAATACTCAAACTTAAAAATTATGTATTATGAAACTGGGATTGAAACAAACATTTTCTATGATCTATCGATTTAGATGATTATAAAATATTATAACGTAATCTAGAAACATATGGCATTAGAGGAAGACCCCTTCCGTTATTACAATACTGCATGTAAAACAGACAGAAAACAGTAAACATCAAGGATAAGCAGAGAATTTTTTTTTTTTTTTTTTTTTTTTTTTTTTTTTTTTTTTTTTTTTTTTTTTTTTTTTTTTTTTTTTTTTTTTTTTTTTTTTTTTTTTCAAAATTTGATCAAATAGAGAGAGGAGTGCCTCAACGAAGTATACTGAGATATCTATATTTTTATGTATGTTAATGACATGCCACTAGCAATAAAAATTTATAAATAGTGATTTTTGGCTGACAACTCTATTGTTTTTTTTTTCTGAGGAGATGACGAAATAGACATAAATGAGTGTCTAAAATAAACTCTTACTGATGTTAGTAACTGGTTTGACTAATATAGGCTGAAACTAAATTTTTTAAAACACAAAGTGTTAAATTTACAAGAAATACTTCCAGAAACCATTTGTCTATGCTAATGACCAAAATTATTGGACCAATGTTAACCGTTAACATTGAAATTATTTTAGGCTTGAACTTAGTAATTCAAAATGGTCAACTTATATAGATAAAATCCTTAAAAATTATTTTCCTGTTAGTATGTTATTTCATGTTTAAAGGAAAAATTTTTTAACAATAAACTTTAGAAACAATTTATTTTCCATATTTTCACACAATGACTTCTGGAATTTAAATATGGGGACAAACAAGCAGATACAAAACAATTATGCAGAGCAGAATATGTTTTTTATAATAATTTCTAAAGTACATTAAATATTGATTTGTAAGAAACGATTTAAAAATGTATATAGCCTTTATTTGTACACTAAATACCTATTTAGGATTTTGTTACTTACTTAAAAGAATCAAGACATCCTTGCGTTGGATAATGAGATTCACAATTATAAAGCAAGAATTTAAAAAAGAAACTAGCTTAAAATAATACCAAAATAGTACTCAGTATATAGGTATTGTTATATTTTACCCTCTTCCCTCATCAATTTCCCATATATCAGAGTTCAAAAAGTTTAAGCAAAACAAAAAATTTTTAAAAATTATGTCTGCTCAATATATTAAATCAAGGAACATTTTATAAATTCTTTATGAAATACATAATTAATCAAACAATATGCTAGCCAAGTATTAACCTAATTAGTAGTTCCTTGTTACTACATTATTTAGATGTAACGTTTAAATTTAAGACACATTCACGTTTTGAAATAAGGTTACTATAGAGGCCTAGATATCAATATATTAAAAGTGATGAAAATTACAGTTTTCCATTTTTGTAGTTTTTTTTTTTTCAAACCTTTATTTTTCTAAAAACAGTTTTAAATTCTTTACTCGAAAGTGAAGCATACCACCGCATAGTGCTACACAAAAAAATTTTCGCTGATAAAATATCTATTCGGCAAACAAATCATATCAAATTTTTATAAGTGGTTCAGATTTTATTGACGATTGAATATTCGTGTCGTCAGCTCGACATCGTACCTTTCCATACCCCGTAATGTAAGTTAAAATGTCAACAGTCATATGTGTACTGTGGCGAAAGGTAAATAGAATTTTAAGTATAGTAGCAAATTTCACAGTTGTCTTCCCAGAATTGCATAAAAGCGAAAGAAAAAATAGTCTAATATGGTGAATGAAACCACAAGCAGGTAGCATGAGTATCCGCAAGACACGGCAGATAACGACAGCGAGGAAAGGTGCATTGAAGGAAAGAACGGACGACAAGCACTCAGTCACATCCACACAAAGAGGACATGCAAGGACGAGCAGGACTGATAAAAAGGAAAATGGTTTCCTGCGCAGGCAAGAAGGAAGCCCTGTTCCTTCGCCCGGGAGAAGTGAGATGGAAATCCACGCACCGTTGAGGCAGAGGTGTTCGTCTTTGCCGGGAAACTGAAATACTCCAAGAACGGAAGAAGAATCACTCGCATAAATAAATAAAAGTGTGAAGAGTACTGGAAGAAAGAATCATTGTTTAAAACCCGACATCGAAAAATTGATACTAAACAGCACAAATATTAAGATATCAGTGAAAACTTAAGAAAATGAAAAATGACTCAAGTGTGCTTGAAAATAATTAAACTCAAAGGTACTAGAAAGAAAAATCCGTCATTTTGGATGTGTATCAAAAATTATTCAAAGTAATGCATTTTTCAAAATTGGGATACTTTTTGAAATTTCATTTGACCCTACGACGTTAAAAAAATTCTTTAAAAATCATAAAAATATATTTAATTAGTTAAGTGTTTAATGACCAACGTCAGTATCTAACATATGTAGTAATAATAAGATTTTCTGTTCCTGCAAATAAAAAAAAGTAACATTGTGACTTTAACATGCTCTTACTCATAGGTATAAAACCGAAATATTTTAACTTAGAGAAATCAATATTTCATAAATAGCTTAAAATTTATCAAAGTTGTGTAGTATACAGTAATGATTTTTCCTTACAATAGGCTTACCACAGTAAACTAATAACGCTGAAATACTAGGCCAAAATTATTACAACAAATAATAATTATAATATTACTTTCCCGGATGAAAGTTTTACAGGGAGCATTTAACTGTCAGGATTATTCATAGGTTTTTGGGCTACTAAAGCAATATTTTGAGATACGTGGCCACTTATAGAGCACATACAAGACCTACGATGTTAAATATACTGGATGTTCAAAAATGCATTTCCCCAAATTGATAGGGAAGATGAAGGAGACAAATACAAATATTTTTCGCCATATATCATGGGTCGGAAACAGATAGTTTAGAAGTAATGAGTATTCAGGGGTACCGGATGTGATTCAGAAGATGGCGTCGGTAATTATGTACGGTTCTGTATTTATTGACCAATGTCACAATAAACGTTCAAAATTAACACCATTGAGCCGGTATCGATGTTGCAGGGTGACCCGTGTTCGCTTATGCGTGGGTTGTGCTGTGTATGTGCCAGCTATACACGTTCGTGCACCTACCTGCGCCTCAAAGTCAACAGGGGCAAAAGACACGTCGATGTTAAGGGTGCGGTCTACCGCAATTTTCATCACCATTTTTTTTTTTTTTTTTATTTGTACCAGATATTTTTTCTTATTTTAGACACAAAATGTGACTAAATTTGGCTCTTATGACATTTTTTTTTATCTCTTATAGTTTTCGCGTAATGGCTTGCTAAAGTCATATTTTACATGTTTCCGTTTTAACTACTATACTAAAACCAACTGATATACCAAACTCAAAAAATCACAGTGGATAAAGATATTGCAGGCTACAATGACATGCTAATAAAATTAAAGAATAAAAATTATTTGAATTGTAAAAAAATTCTGGAACTGAAAATAAAAATTTTAAAAGTTCAATGTTTTCTTTAAAATACAAATAATTTTTATTATTTACTTTTATTAGCATGACATTGTAGCCTGCAGTGTCTTTATCCACTGTGATTTTTTTTTTTTTTTAGTTTGGTATACCATTTGGTTTTAGTGTAGTCGTTAAAACGGAAACATGCAAAATATGACTTTAACAAGCAATTACGCGAAAACTATGAGAGATAAAAAATTTTCGTAAGATCCAAATTTAGTCACATTTTTTGTCTAAAACAAGAAAAAAAGATGTGGTACAAATACAAAATAAAATAATGATGATGAAAATTGCGGTAGACCGCGCCCTTAATGTAGTCCCACAGTGAGAAGTGGAATGGTGTAAGGTCCAGGAAATTTGTTTGTAGCACTATCCTGCATGACGTTTGCAATACCAACACAGTTGTAGTATCAACATGGAGTGCTCTGCACTGAGGTAAATGGTGCTCGTATTAAACATTTATTGTAACATTGATCGAAATAAAATTACTGTAAACAATTACCATTGGTGTCTTCTCAATCCCATCCGACACCAAGGCGATCAGGGTTCGATTCCCGACGGGATAGGTTCCCTGATTGTCGCATGTGTGAATCGTGCCGGACGATGCCGCTGGTCGGCGGGTTTTCTCGAGGATCTCCCGTTTCCCCCGCCCTTTCGTTCCGACGCTGCTCCATACTCACCTCATGTCACACCCACCAGTGCTAAAGACCTCGACGTCGAGCGCTGACAAAAATCTCTCGCTCACTCACTCAATCACACCTGATACCCCTGAATACTCACTACTCCTAAACTATTTGTTTCCGACACATGATTATCTGGTGAAAAATATTTGTATTTGTCTCCTTCGTCTTCCCTATCAATTTGGACATTGCATTTTTGAACATTCTGTACGTAAGTTAATTTGTGCAAATTGATTTGCTACTAAAATAATCAAATGTTTGCCTTGTCGACAATGTATGACAATAGCATGCATCACTTTACTTATGTAACCGCTTTTAACTAGTCAAAAATATTACTATTAAATAGGTTTGAACAATCATTCCCTACTAATTAATTACTTATCTCTTATCAGTCATGTCCGAGTACCAATATAAATTACGAAATGTTAACTTTAAAGTTGGGACACATTATGTAAAATATTAATTTATTATTAATAGTAATGTTATCACTTCGGAATAATCGTTTAAATAGACTACACGTTTATATGACAGCTATTACTTATAATTTTTTATATATTCAATTCAGACGGGTAATCCATATACAAAAAATAATGACAAACTCTGTATTTATATCTGATATTGTCTAAAAATTTATGAACCATTGAAACTTTTGTTAATAGATTTAGCCACAGTTATGATTTACAGTGGTTCTGGCCAGTGTAAATAACTATAATTTATCTAGAGAACTCTGCTCGTCAAAAGACTAATTAATGAGACAAAAACTGTAAACAATACAATTAAATACACATTGTCAAATAGCCAGTGGCCCATAGGAACTCATTCATCCAACATCTGAGGAGCTTCTGTACGTCGCAAAATTTTTTCAGACCGGTTTATTGAGTTTCAGGTTTTTCGGCATTCGTTCCTACGGCAAGTCGATATTTTGATACTACAGAGTGGCTTTAAAGCAACCCATTGTTTTTAGGTTTATTAGATGAAACAAGCGGAACTCTCAAGTTGTTAACCCTGGTTTATGTATCAAATATAAGCAGTTAATGCAGAAGAATACATGGGGACAAGAGGTATGACCATTCAAAAATACTTTACTGGATAGCAGCTTCCTTTCATTCCACTGTGCTATGTTGGAGATATTTAAACGACACAATCACCAATTTCCATAAAAATTAAAATTCAAATTTTTTGATTTATATTTTATGCAGTCTTGTCTGCCAAATTTGCCAAAGTAAATATCCTAGCCACGCAATGCTTACATGTGCCATTATACTTTAATGTTTGGGTTTAAATGCAATGAATATCTCCTTTTGATTCGCCCGTCATTATAAATGTTCAGTCAAGCACAGGTCTGGAAAATAATATTGAGAAATATTCGTAAAATCAATATAGAGATCTCATTTTATAAGATTATTGTTGCCATTTACAGCCCTGTGCATGTAGGACTTGTTAAAAAAAAGTAAGAAATTATTTCAGTTGTCTGATACGTTTACAAAAATTGTGAATATTTTTACTGTGTCGCTTATTTACACTAACTCGGATTACTATGAATTAATATTTGAAGTAGTACTTGTTTCCACATCACACAACCAATTGACTCACATTCATATTTATGGTAAATAAAGGTACATTTTAACAATACCTATGTCACTTAATACTGAAACTTTCTCATTCTCGAATCTTCCCTTCACACTACTAAGCGTTTATCCTTAATAGCAATTTACTATAGAAGCACGTCGCACACACGAATATACGGTCTGCTGTATCTAACCAATTCGCCGTCATTCTCTGAAATGTAAGCTACTCTCTCTCTCTTTCCCTCTTCGGCTGGACCCCGCTGTCACGTTGCTGTCGCCTCTATTAAATACGTCTACCATCGCTTCGCCCACGCCTCTCACGCATAGACTAAATACCAAAAAATGTCGAAGGCTGTGGACTTTATTTACAATGGACGCGTAACCATCCAGATCGTTCTTAACACTCCAAGCTGAGTGGAGATATGGGCTGCCTCCGAATGTTCTAGGTAAGAGAACTGACTCTTTTTGCTTGTGGCGTCTAAGGGTATGTAGCGGTATTAATTGAATAGTACTACCCGTCCGGGCAGCTGGCATCACACAGGATTAACGGAACGTGTCTACTGTGGTAACAGGTATGGAAGCTGTGCGGGGGCCTCGTATTATTGTCACCTATTTTATATACCATTGCCCAGGGAAACTTTGGTCCTAGAGAGGAGTAACTTTGTTCCACTAAAGATGTTTTGTATTTGTCGTTTAGAGAAGAAAGTTTCAAACATTAACTAAATATATCAAGGACATTGTTTTAATTAGCTCCAGCTTTCTACTTATTCATCAAAACTTCGAGTGGGGAAAATTACCCCCTGGTTTACAGTAGTTTTTACAGTGTTGTGAAATATTTATTTTGTAAAGCTAGCTTAAGAGTCGGCTACATGAGTACAGCTTGAACAATGTTCTAGGCATGCATTATTCTGTTCTGCATTTGGAGATGTATGGAAAACGAGTTTTGATTAGCTTGTGTATACTTTGGTTTTATAACATTAAAATCGTATAAGTTTAAAAAATAATAGTAACAAAACGAACGCATTTCAGTTGGCCAAGACGAACTAAGTAACAGTCTAGTGAAAATTCTAAAAACAATTCAAAACTGCTAACGTTAGGTGTTTACAGCTCAATATATTGTTTACGTTATCATTAGAACAAATACTAACTATACTTTTTTCCGATTTGGTCTTTCTGAAACAATATATGTATCTCCAGCAATAATTGTCATTGGTGAGAATATGCTAAAACATAACAAATTTAAAACCGAACTTCAATACCAGATATGGAGTCAGAGCCAGTTTAAAAAAAAATTACAAATTAAGTAGTGACGTCAAAAACTTTTCATTATCATCTTATATCACTACTGAAAGTTAGTTTTTAGATTCAGACAAAAATTAGCGCATATTCTTTCAACACAGTTTTGTGTGAATAATTTAATAATCGAGCTAGATTATCATTACTCTTTAATTAGAAACAAGATAGTGTTTAAACCATTGTTACACGTTTTACTTGAAAACATCTACGTAAATAAATTTCGCTTTGAACAATTTAATGACGATGTTATCTTATTAAAAATTCAATTTTTTAAATTAATGACCAAGTCGTGCCATCAAATAACTTGTTACGTGCGTCATTGCATATCGTTACGTAAAACAAATCCGTAATTTAAAAATAAATCCCTGTATTTTATGACAAGATACTGTTTTACGCGAGTGCTTTAGATGAAATGTGATTACCTACAAGATTTTCTCGGATAATATCACGCATAGTTGTTTCCTTTTTTTTTCTGTGGATTAAATACAAATGTCACACGTGATATACCTACTTATCTAACCTTTTTGCGTACAGTGAATATGTGCCATATAACACACAAAATGTGAGCGTAATTAGATACCGAACATGCTTTTAACGTTAAATATAGTAACAAGAGATTACGTGACAAATGCGTGTAATTTATATGCATGACTGACCAAAACAAACTGCAGCGTATATTTTTGTCTAAATGCTTTGAGCTCATTTTAAAGTACGAAATTATCTCCACCTACGCGATTTAATTTCATGTTGCCTAGTCGCAACAGGAAAAATAATAACTCCTTGATGAATACCACAATGGTAATTGGAAGAAGAGAAATGGATTCATCTCATGCATGCAAATATGAAATAGGTTTTTCCCGAAGTTAAATTCACAAGTCTTTGTTGGAAAAGCGAAGATTTTGCTTTTATTACATTTGAGGGCAAATACCTAGTCGAGTGGTAAAATGAACACTTCAAAACATTTATTTCTGGCAGTTCGGTGTCCTTATACTAAAAATTTATTATTTACATTTCTGAAGGGTGGAACAACTAGTCTTATTTATAAATAGTGTCACTGTAAATGTTTACAAACATAATTTTTTTACTACAACGCAAGAACAACCCCTGGCATGCAAAGGGATGAAGACAATGGTTTTAACGAAAACTTAAAGAAAACATGAATAGAAACGTTTAGTTTGAAATGTCGTCCTTTAACTCGACAAACGGAATCGCTACACTCTTAACAGTTTTATAATCTGTCATGTTGTCTACCGAAAACCTGAGATTCGTTATGCTAGAAAATACAACGGCAGTTATTATATAAATCTGATTATTTAGTGTGTTGTACATGAGAAGATAATAACGAGTGATTTAGGCAACAAAACGTCAGCATCCATTGTGATAAACGTGTCTTTGTGAATATTTCGAACACCTAGTCCGACTCTGAAGAAACTATCTTAAGTTCTACTAAAGGAATGTATGTAACCTATACATATCATTACAATAATTTATTTTTGTGGCACTGACATTTTCAAAGAAATCCAGCTCTAAATTTTGTGCAGTTTATTTAATAGTATTTAAAAACGGTAGTAGGTGTTGATGAATGTTATTACCTTACTTGAAGAGGAAAAATTTCTCTACAGTCGATGAATACTTTCGTTTCTCTCTTTCACCTTAGAGAGTGCCTCCTGAATTTGAATCTAATTGTTCTGCCACGCCTTGTATTTACGAAAAAACTGTTATTCATTTTATTTTCACGTGAAAACGGTACACAATATTCGGACAAAATGAAAAAGTTATTTAAATAGGCAATCGAAGACATCGTTTTGCGATTTTTTGACGTCTCATAAAAACACTCTCGAGATTTTCGTATTGGCTAACTGCGAGAGTTAGATCCTGCTCAGCTTGAATGTATGTATTATCTTATACATCAAGGAATATGGGGATCGCTGTACGCTTTTCTCGTTAGCAGGGCGTAGTTTACTTTTTATTCCTTATTTGTCATCCATACGGCTTGGCTTACGTTACTCTTGTGACCACTTTAGTCTCTTGCAGGAAATACATTTATTCTCGTTATTTATTTTCGTTACAACATTAATAAATGTGGACGGTGAAAATAAATTCATAAAATAAATTGAACTTTCATCTACTCCATATCGTGCCAAAAATTGTTGATATATACACAGAAATGGAAGTTATTGAAGAAAAAAAAGGATAACTCCAAAGCTATTAGAAAAAGTCTCCTTTACATTTCCAGCAAGAAAACTCTCACTTATCAATAACTGAGGAGAAAATTTTAAAACCAGATAAGTCCACAAACAAATACAAAATTGAATTAACCTTTCTGTATAATATTTGTGATTTACAGACAAATATACTGTCGAAATATATTAAAATATTAACTGTCCCCTTTAAAGCCAAAGCCAAAAAATTTGGTTTCCCTCCAAAACAAAACTTGTCTATACCTATGTAATGTTTCATATTAATGCAAAACTCTTGCTATATACTATAAAGCGTAGAGTTACGAAATGCCGCCTCTGACAAGTTTATTACCTTTAAAACTAGGCATCGTCCGAAATGTTCATTCGGAACTACATATGGCCATTTATTTGTTCAGTCAACGAACGAAGTATATCGATGGCCTAGTTCAAATGGGAAAAAACTCAATGTTCCTAGTTTTTAGTAAAATGCATATAGAAATATTCCCGTTTCGACGAAAAAACTGTTAATTGAAATAGTTGGTTGGTGTTAATTTGAAACAAAAGTACAGACGCTACAATTTAAGGTTTTAAAAATGTTTCCAGTCTGCCTTTGCTAAAATTATCAAACTTGAAAATAAAGTAAATACAATTTGTAGCACTGTACTGGCAATCAGAATAAAGTGCCATGCTATTAAAACAAGTGAATTTACGAGTTGCTTTTCTTTTGAACTGAGAAGAATTCACTTCTGTCTGTGTGTTGTTGAGCCAAATTTTTAGAGTTGTTAGGTTTTTGAACTGGACCATCGATATACTACTATAATAATCACATGTTAGAAGTTAAAGTGACGTACAATAAATAAAATTACCGTATTTCATTTTCGCTTGTATCCCAGCATACCGATTTTTTTCTTTCCTATAAAATAATTTAATAAGGTGGACCAGTCTGGTTTTGAAAGCCTCCTCCACAGTTATCAGGAAGAAACTCGTTCTATGAAAACTACAAATTCTTACTGTCGTTTCAGCATAGCGGTTACATATACTCTTGGTAGGGCATTTGAATGAACGTAGCAGCTGACGCTAACGGCGCGAGGGATATATATCTCCTCTGAAGACAATCATTTTCCTGTGAGTATTCACTCGTCCTCGATAGCCGTAATCAACTCAACTTCCCGCATTCCCGCCGCAATTTCCCTTGCGTGACTAGTCCAGCAACTGACAGAAGCCGTACGGAGATTTACACTCAAAGTCCCAACGTGACTGTGAACTAAGCATTTCACTCAGATCATTTGATTAACGTAATAAGTCATGAATAAGTACGCAGTAACTTCTAAGATGAAACTGAAATGGCAATAAATATTTTAATGTTGATGTAGTTATTTTGATAAAGTTTACAGGTTACTTCAGATCACCTACAGTGTAAACATTTGTTGTAGTTTTATAAGGAAAAGCCTTGGAAATCCAGTTGCCAAAGAAATCGTTGTAAAACTACAATGTTTACTTTTGTAAAAAAAATGCAACGTGTATGTTTGCAAAACTACAAGTTATAGTCTTGTATTTCTACATTTACGAAAAATAAATAAATACTAATTTTATTAAAACACTGACATTAATTTATTTATTCAATAACTTTTGAGGAAATATATATACATATAAAAAATTTAATTACTTTGAAAATAAAGATAAAAGGTTCATGAGGCACTTAAATTCAAACCCGCATTGTCCCACTTACATACTACGCAACCTACCCCTATATCACCTTGATTTACATGCTACGTTATATTTATTTGTTTACGTTTAACATACAGTTCTATTTTTTTTATTTAAAGCTTACAAATAATGTGAACATTCACTTCATTCTATGAAATAGCTATGTCATTTCCTACGAACCTATGATTGTGGTAGACTACAAGGTTTGGCTAAGTTTCTTATCACAGTAAATCCTTTAAATTTTACATGCTAATATATTTTCAAAGTTTGTATAACTATACAAAGAGATGCGTAGAGAATTTTTTTAAAAAGTTGACAGTGTAGGACTGTCGGTACGTACAAGTAATTCATCTGCTGTATTTATTTATTTATTTACTTACTTATTTATTTATCGAAGAAGTGTTTGGCCACTGTCAGGTTTACAACAGATCATGTTCAAATAGATCAACAACAATAATTACATACAGTTGATGTTATACTATTAAACTTAAACCTATAAATTTTTGTAAAGTTATAACAGTTTAGTTACATAAGATGAGAGTTATTAATAATTATGTTACATTTAACTTTAACAAACAAAAGAAAACATTCTGAACGTTAAAAATTAGCCTAAACTTACAAAAACTATGCTATTAATCTTAAGGCTTGCTGACCAGAAAACAGTGACATTACAAGTTATAATTATCGAGGTTTCTTTTTGTTGCGTTCAGCATAAATGGTTTGTTATCTTTGTAACTTCACAAAGAAATGACTTTACTAAAAAAAGCCTTTGTATTTTGACAAGAATTAGTAAAATTAGAACGAAAATCCTTGTAAAGCTTACCAATTGTTTAGAGTGTAGAAAAGTAACTGTTCCTTGCAGTGATGGTACTGATTGTTTTAGAAATGTTTATGTATACGTTTCATAATACTGTCAAACACTGAATTGGTGGCCGCAGTGCCCAAGTGGCCAGACATCAGCCACCCACCAAGGCGATCCAGGTTCGATCCCTGGCGGGAGGGTTTTCTTGGGGTAATCTCATTTCCTGGCCTTTGCATTCCAACTTTACTTCATATGCAGGGTCTCATTTCTTGTCATTACTCGTTCACCTCTGTTTCACACGTAGGAGGTTATCGACGGGCTGTTAATTTCTAAAAATACGCCGGACATGGCCATTGAAGAGTTGTCAACATTAAGAGACATGTAACAAGTTTTGCGAGCAAAGCCACGTGCGGGCAGCTAGTTTTAACCGACTTAAAAACAAGGAGAAAGTTATCATTTCGGTTGTATATATATATGTAATGTTTGTTACCTCAAAACTGCGTCATTTATAAACCTAATTGTAAGATTATTTGTTTGAAGGAAAGGGGATATTTTCAAGGAGGTCCCATTTTAATTTCATTTGCACTGAACATTGGATTTCGAAGATACAACAAGGAATTGCTCAAAATCTAACAGGAAATTTACTGCGGTTGAGATGTTGTTAAACTTATAACAATCCAAGACAAGGTAGGTACCTAACCAGTCAAGGACATTACGAGCTTACTTCGACTGCGAAGGCACAACGGAACTCCTTAATGACAAACAGCAAGAATGGGGAATGTAAGCACCGGAACTCCATAATGAAACAAGGTAACATAGCCGTGTTTGCGTTTAATGGAATTGTCATGAGATGCACTCTGGATATAAGCGATTTTTAACCGACTTCATAAAAAGGAGGAGGTGATCAATTCTGTTATAATTTTTTTATGTTCGTTACCTCAGAACTCCGTCGTTTATAGACTGGTTTGGAAAATATATTTTTTTGTTGGAAAGGGGATATTTTCAAGGGGTTCCCGTTTTAATTTAACTGGAATTGGACCTTCGATTTCGAATGTACACCAGGGAACTCTTCAAAATCTAATAGGAAATGTGTAGTGATTGTGATATTGGTGTGTTTATGACAATCTTAATCTAGGTAGGTACCTAACTATGATCAAGTACGTTCTGGACTGACTTGGACTGTGAAGGGATAGTGGAACTCCTCGACGACAAACAGCATGAATGTGGAAGGTTGGCACCGGAACTCCGTAAAATATCAAAAAATAAAAACATTTTACAAAAAATATCTACATTTTAAAAAAAGCTCTAAAATGTTTTTAAAAAAAATTACTTATTACTTTTAGACTACTTAGAAAACAATCAATATATTACGACAATAATACACAATTATTGTTATTATTGGAGTCAGTGCCAACCAAGGTTAGCAAACGTGTAACGAAGTAGCGTAGGTCTACATATAATCTAATGAAATGTAACGTTGACTGCATCTAAGCATTTCTTAATCGTCACGAAGACAGCAGCAACGCGGTGTTGAACAACACGGGGCGCAGTGGTGGGCGTATACGGCTCGAGTGTTGTGGGAGGGGGCTGGGAGGGGAGCATCTTGAGTGAGCGGCCAGAATGCAGGCAGTCGCGTGAGGGCAGACGTCGTTGACAGTTGTGTCCCTTATCTAAATTTTCGATGCACTTGTATGTTACAAGTTTTCTGAAATTGTATTCGATTGTGGTTTCTTGATGCTTACAATCATTTTACGGTATTTAGATTTGTTTTACACAACATATGTATTCTTTTGTACAATACACTTTCAGTGTGTCGTTTTAAGTCCCTGAGTTGTTTATTTTTGCAATATGTTTATTTAGGTTTATTTGTAGTTAAGGTATCGTTTTAGGCGGTTGTGTTCATTTGTAAAGTGGTTTAATTAGATATTGCTACATTATCGAACTAACGTACCTTTAAATAAATTTTTTCATTTCAAAAAATAAATAACAATAGTTTATACTTATGTCCTATTCTATATAGTCTAAAAATAAAGTAATCATTTTGTTACATTTTAGTGATTTTATTTTCAGAGCAGATTTTTTTAAGTTGGTGTTATTTCATCTGAAAAATTTTTGAAGATAAGTGTTTACTGGAATCACATATACCCTCATAAATATCCGACACCGAGATTTCCTTGCTAAATGACGAGAACTTACACCCATAGTCTCAACGCTCGACCGCAAAAAATTTAGCTTTATAATTGGATGGAAGACGTGAAACGGGTATAAACATAAGAAAAGTTCTTGGACTGCAACTCCTAATATGCCAGCACTTATGCAAGTAAGCAGTTTTCTAGTAATATTTTATCTTCCGAAGACCTGCATGCCGTTTGGCGGTTTGAGCAGGTGGCTAGGTCGACAGAGGTATTTTCACAACTTTTGCCACATTTTTACTATGATACTAATTTGTAATTAATTTCACAGTTAAGTTTTCCATAGCAATAAACTTCGTTTTTACCCAGCATAATTTCGCAAAAAAAAAAAATACTACGCAGACTTGTGCACTTTACAACTGCATACAGTTTTTTATTTATTTATTTATTTTTTTAAGGGACCGCGGTGGACGAGAGGTCAGTCCCAACAAGACTATCCGGGTTCGATTCCCAGCGAGGTCGGTCCCCGGATTTTCGCATGTGCCGCGGACGATGCCGCTGGTCGGTGGGTTATCCGGGGATCTCCCGTTTCACCCGCCCCTTGATTCCTGCGCTGCTCCAAACTCACCTCATGCCATCCCTCACCTGCGCTAAAGACCTCGCTGTTAAGCGCTGCCCAAAATCTCTCACTCAATCGAATTTTTTAAAGCATTGTGTAAAAAATCATTATTCGATTTTTTTTAACCAATGTATGGTATGTAGAATGAGTAAGGAAACCCGAATTATCCCCTCGTGCATGCACACAAGATATTTGCTGGGAATTTGGCAATTAATACTCCCCTTTGGTAAAAAAATAATTAAAACAAACAATATAACGCTTGTCGGCCGGGCTTGCAAGCGCGGACCTACAAATTGCTGTTCGCGTGCAATTTGACCCGGCCATTGTGCGCGCGGACGGTCCCCCGCCGTAACGAACCTTTTGCCAATCCGGTTTTATTGGAACTCGTAAAGGATAGGGAACGGTCCGAGGAAGGTCGGCAAAGAGGGGTAGGAGGAGTGCACTCTTGTCCGTAGTTCACCGGCGTGTTATTGCGAAGTTACAGCCTCCTGCCGGGAAGAAGATTCGATTACCGGAGGTCGAAACTGAATGATTCGGCAACTTGCGATCAGGAGAGGTGATTCTACTGAGACGTCAGATAACAGCTGAAGTTACGACCCTGGTAAAGTAATTCAGGCACATGAAGCATACACCAATAGAAGACATATAGATACACATTTTATTAGTCCTAATATTAAAAAGGATACTCTCAAATTAACCAGATAAATATTCTTTACACAACACGTTTTATTAATCTTAGAATAATTGAACTACAAGGAATTAATATTTATGCAGATCTCAAAACAGAAATCGGTTCAGAATTACGGACGTAGATTTTCTATATGAAATGTAATTAATTAAAATTACCACTACAAAAAAACTATTTACTGGCCCGAACTATTTACTCCATCCTTTTACAAAAGAAAATTCATATTTTTTCGGTTAATACTTATATGAGTCAGGCTAAAGCATATCGTCAAATTTAACTATCATCATGAACATACTTTTCATTTAGTTAAAGGCCTATATACGCCTAACACCGCTTTATGTGATCGGGAAATTCTCTTATAGTAAAGTTAGCCAAAATTCTAACGTATATTGTTTAGAAAAATAACGCGAAATAGAGGAAACATTTATGTAACACATCGACGTGACAGGTTTACGATATCAGCTCCCTTAAAGAATTTAGAGTAATTATATTCGCAAAATCCGTGTAGGCCTAAATAGGAACCCACCAGTTGCACGGCAATTCAAATTAAAAAAAATTAATAAACTGATATTAAAATCAAACACTGTTTAATTTATAATATTTTAATGTGATACAATTATTGTCCAATAGTTTTAGCATTATGACAACTCCTTTTTCTGTACTTGCCTTTGTAACAATTAACTTGTCTGAAGGAATAAGATTATATAGCATGTAAAGGAAATTTGGAATACCATATTAAACGCCTCTTATTAGTATTGTAATAATTTTAATTTTACTAAACAGATAACACACGGCAAATAAATTATTTTTTCGAAATTATGTCCAACCTGATAAAACTTTTAAGCACATCTTACACTAACAAGTTTTTCGCGCAAAAATATTATTCGTGGTACATAATTATATTTTAGAGTTCGGTTAATTTTTACTACGAGTCTGCAAATAAAACAGTTAAATTATTAATTTGATGAGTATTGAAATAAATATGAATGAAAGGTGTTTGTATAAGAAATGTCATTACAGAAAAATGCTGAACGTTTTATTACTATTTAGGAAGTTTAATGAAAAAGTATCATCAACTGCGACTTACCTAAACACATTCCAAGATATAATGGCGGACGTTGAACGCTAGTAAAAAAAATCATGACTAATTAATAATTAATTGCAACACCTCAACACCTTGAATTGAACAATACCTTTAGAATTGGAATAGATCCCAAAATCTTCTACCAGAATAAAAAGTTGCAGGACCAGTATGTGTTTATATATATATATATATATATATATATATATATATATATATGTGTGTGTGTGTGTGTGTGTGTTGGTGTGTGTGTGTATATGTGTATGTATATGTGTGTGCGTGTGGTGCATATATTTATTTACATATTTAACAGCGCTCAATCGCTCGTAACTTGTAATAATGGTGGAAGTTTGCTAGGACGGTAGAACGCCAAAACAATGAAAGAGACAAAAAAATACGTCCGGTCATTCATTAACAAATTATCGTGTATATTTGTAATTCCACTGCCATATCTACATGAGTGCAAATTGCAAACCCCTCATCCTTATTTTTCTTGTAAGCGCCAGGCTGTTTAGTTACTCCAACCAAGTGAAACATCTGCGCATCAACTGCACGCGTGACGTCACAACAGCGGGAATCTTTGTAAACCTGCCGATGTCATCGAAAATTGTTCATTAGTAGTAGTAAGGTTAATTCTACTACAGGTTAGAAAGAAAATGCGTTTTCTTATAGGAGAGCTTGGCACAGGGAACATTTCCGCCACTAGTTTCGCTTCAATCGCTAAGAGACCAGAAAAATACGAAACCATAGTAAAATTAAATTTTAATAAACTTGAAAATTATATTAGTCATTTAATTTCATTTTAAAGTGAAAAGAAACCGATTTCACATTTTATATTATCAACTTAACGTAACTTAAAATTCAGGAAAGCTCTCTGTGATTGGTCAGTTTGGTGCACTAGCGGTACCAGCGCTCAAGCGGCAGAAATTTTCCCTGTGGCAAACGTATAACATTGATCTTTCTAACCTGTAGCAGAATTAACCTTAGTTGTATGTATATATGATGGCTTATCGCGGGAAAACTTAACTGTTTGCTAAGTTTCAACGTACGTTCAACTTATTAGAAGATTATTGGCTTTCGCTTGCATGTGCAGCTGTTGCCGTATTTGACTGAGCCTATAAGAATCCCGCTATTGTAATATTTAATGCCGGTTATTGGCTCGCAGACAGCTACTTTGTTTTATACGTACGACATCCAGTCATATGAGTTGTAATAAGTACAGCGTTTTCAAAGGTATGTTGACACAAAAAACTTTCGCGATATATTATTAGGGCCACGATTTTGTCGCGAAAAGATTTTTGCCCCACTTTGTTTCAGTGACTCTCGTTCACATCGGCAGTTCTGTTTCAAGGTTATTGGCAGCGTGTCTATGTTCAGACACGTTTCTCATTTCACTGCACCAATCAGAATAAGATTATTGTGAGTCTGTACGTCTGTAATTTGCCAAGGCCAGTGAGAGTAAAATCATCCAATCACAGACGATGTAGTAGAGCTGCAGGTGTGCACATGACGCATCGAAACCAAATGTTGCAAAAATCTTTTCGCCATAAAATCGTGGCTCTATATATTATGGTTAGAGACCTGAAAATTTCGTGTTTTCTTTTACACGCAAGCTAGAGTTTCAGCAACTGTAGGTCTGTATCAGGTCCATAATTGGCCGTTGACTTACTTGACGTTTCCAAGAAGTAGCGGAGCGTATAATAAAACTGTAACTGAATACAGGCCTATTTCACTGTGTCAGCGAGCAGCTAATAAACAGCTGCTGTCTGCAGGATTTCACATATATTCTTGGAAGCCAGCCTACAGCTCAGTGAACCCGCGAATTTTTCCGGTCTCTAATTATGGTATCTAGTACTAGAATTCAGTATCTGTTTGTAAGCATAAAGAAATAAGGCAGAGTAAACGCATCTTTAAATGCGACGTGTTAAAGCCAAATATCGTGCAAGGACAATATGGGAAAATACAGCCTTTTAGCATTGTTGGAGCGGGAGACGTTTTATCAACGGCGTGAACTGGAAACAGTAGCAAAATTTGCATTCTAACATCTCTATTTTCTATGGTGTTTACACATTTACGACTAAATTCCTCTTAGGCTAATAGTATTAGAATGTGTTTATAAGTATTTTAAATTTTTTTCTTATCAAAATAATAACTAAAAGAGCATAATTATTTTCCAAAATCATGATTACATTTCAATTTATAAATAAAAAATATAAAACTAAAACTACCCATAGAGCAATGTGCTACTGTAGAAGGAACAGCGCTCATATCGGCGTGAACTGGAATTAAATAATATGTCTCCTGTTTTTCTTCTGACTTTCCCTTATGGTCCTTGTGCAACATTTGTTAAAGCGGCCGCCTTGCTCAGAGCAGTAAACGGTGTGCAGAGGTTCTACCGTTCCTGTATTATTCAAAAATTGTTCGACACTTGTAAGTAGAGCCATGAAAATTTCGCGAAAAGAACTTTGCCCCAATTTGTTTCAGTGTCTTACGTGTACAATTGAAGCCCTGCTTTGCGAATATTGGCAGCAAGTACTTGTGAAGTGTCGTCTCTCATTTGTCTGTGCAAATCAAAATAAATCTGCTGAAACACCATGTGTCTATGATTTGCGTGTAGGTCCTCAAGGCACGTGAATTTTAAAACAGTCAATCAATGACTATGACGTCAGATGACAGATGTGCTCGTAAGGCACTGAGTCTAATTGGGGCAAAATTATTTTCGCGAGAGTTCATGGTTTTACATATAAGTGATGACTGCACAGTATTAGCATTCAAAGAACCTTACACGTGTGTATACTCGATTTAAGTTTACCACTAATCATTAAAGCGAATTTTCTATGTTCCGGATATGGTGAAAGTGTTTTTTTTTTTTTGCGGTCTTTTATAAGTACGAAAATGTTTACGCAGAATCTTTCAAAGTGTACAAGTGTGTGCAACACATTTTAGTCATTAAGGGTGCTCACGTGGCAAAAATGCACGATTTAATATTTGCCCGACACAGTGTTTGATTTATAGACATTACTTGTGACTAGAGACCGGAAAAATTCACGGGTTCATCGGCCTGTAGGCTAGCCTCCAAGAACATATATGTATTCAAGCAGACATTATCTGCTCACTGGCTGCTCGATGACGCAGTGATATGGGCCTGCATTTAGTTGCTTCTGTACTATTGGCTAAGCGACTTCCAGGAAGTGTCAAATAAGTCACGGGCCAATTGCGAAAGTGGCACGAACTTAGTTGCTGGAATTCTAGGGTGGGACCAAAAGAAAACGCGAATTTTTCAGGTCTCTACTTGTGGCTAATTTTTACATTCGTAAATTTTTTTAGCGGCATGCCAAAGTCAGAATTCGCAAGTTACGTGAACATAGTAATAACAAAAACCAAGTGCTTGTCTTACTCGAAAGAAATAATTTACACGGAAATTATATGTAATGAATAATATGCTAAAATGTTTAAAAACACACAGCAGTAGTTATATTTAAAAATAATTGCCAAAAATTAACTAAACTGTCATAATTTTAAGATTTTTTTAAGTACAATCAAATCTTACTGTCTATTTTTAAATATTTTAGCATATTGTCCATAATAACTCATTTTAGTGCAAATTATTTCGTTCTAGTAACACACTTGGTTTTTGTCGTTACCATGTGCCCACAACTTGCAAATTTTAACTTTGTCATGTCACTATAGGAAAACTGTGAGAGTTAAACAATTCTCACAAGTGGAAAATGTAGTAAAAAGTAACGTCCGTAAAGCGATCACTATACACCGTGCTAATAACAAATTATGAAATTTTGCCGCGTGAACGCCCTTAATACTGTGTCATAAAATGATAAGGTCTCCACAAAATGTCTCACAGATAGAGACCTAAAAAATTCGCGTTTTCTTTTAGGCGCAGGCTAGAATTCCAGAAACTACAAGTCTGTATCACGTTCACAATTGGCCGTTGACTTACTCGACACTTCCTGGAAGTAACTGAGCCAATAAAAGAACTGTAACTGAACACAGGTCCATTTAAGGGGTATTGATTCCTACTGCCTTGGATTTATCTGTTTCTTCTCGATAACTTCTGTTCCAGTCGATGTATCAAAATTTTTGTCACGACAGGGCATAGATACAAACTTAATCGACTTTCTGTAATTCCTTGAACCATAATATATTCATTATTTTGCAACGGGAAACAGCTGAAAAGGAAAAATTGATTTATTTACGAGAGCGACTACAGAGTCCACAAAATTAACAGAAACAATGTCATACGGATTCCAAAAAGTGAATGAAACTATAAACTATGCCTTTTCAGCGTTAAAAACGTAAAACAATGTGTATATTCCCTGATTTATAAGAAAAACTGTAAAACCGATGTGACAGAGATCAATTACCCTTAACTGTGTATAAGAGAGCAGCTAATAAACGTCTGTTTTCTGTTTGAATACACATATGTGCTTGGAAGCTAGTCTACGGATCAGTGAACCCGCGAATTTTTTTCGTTTTCTGCTCATAGAGACGAGTTGGCAAGAAGACTTCACACCTGTTCAATATCTTGCGTTTAGAGGTTAAGGTGAATCGTAATACACGTGGTGTGACCTTCCTGCCGCTCCCGCACTTCTAAGTCTTGAACGTGCATAATATGAGGAGCGAACTTTCAAAACAAGACATGTCCACCTTATCAAGCTGGAGAAAAAAAATGAATAAACATCATATTTTATAGCATTAAAATAAGACATGTTTTTTATGAAGTCTGAGTTCATACTCGTATGTAACACATATTGTTTATTTAGAAAGGGCAATTTACTCATATTCGGGATTTTGGACATGTCTGGTTTTGAATGTTTGCTCCTCATATGTTCGCCAAGGCAACCATTGCACATTAATATTCAGTGACACTGCACAAGTAATTGAATGAGGTTAGGTTTGTGATATTTTTACTATACTTGGCCGGTTATCAAAGCGTTTGACAATACACGGAGTAGAGGCGTTTCGACCACGCATTATTTACACTGAGCTGTAAAATACGAATTAGTTGTTCGACACTTGTGTTGGGAATCTCTCAGAAGAATTATTGTAATCTATGTGCTGCCTAATGACCACGTATTATTCGTAAATATGTAGGAGACGGGAAAGGCATTGCTAACGCGACACCTTCAACTGTTAATTGGTTAAATAATTTAAATGTACGTTTATAAATAAGTTTACAGTAGCTAATTTACTAACTCTTGCCACGCGGTAAATTAACATAAATAATTTTTATAACTTAGTACGTAGTGATGTATATTCATTTATTTTATTGATTTACTTATTAATTCGTTTAACGTGCCCTCGAACAACAGCAGGCCTGGAAATGCAACACGAAGGAAAAGCTATAGGAGTTGGCCAAGGCCTGTTTAAGGGGGAGTGCTAGATAATTTTATTGTATTTTCAGTTTTTGAGTCACAACATTTATTCCAATTTTACTATCGAAATTATATCTTCGACTAAGCATAGAATAGTATAGTATAACATAGAATAGTATATAATAGCATAGTATTCTTGAAAGTTAACCTGTTATTCTCTTGCAATGATTCTGCATGACACATTAATGAAAGATTTCAATTTTATTATGTCAAGTAGTTTACCAAAAATATATCCTATGCTTTGCCGAAGAGAAAATTTTGATATTACAATTTGAATAAATGTTTTGGCTCAAAAACTGAACAAAAAAATAACTTTGTCTGACATTCCCCCTTAAGGAACGACCTCAGCATTTACCTGGAGTGATTTCTGAAAATCCTGGAAAACTGAAATCATGATACCCGGAGCAGGAGATCGAACCCAGATCCTCCCGAGTGCGAGACGAGTGTTTTATCACTGCTCTACCTCGCTCGGTAGAAATGGTTAAGAAAGTAGTGATGTTAAAAGTGTTTCCCATACCTTAAGGCAAGCGTTCCCATAAGAGTCCATTGTAAACATGTCACCTGACTTGTGTAGCCAAATTCCACAAGCAGTTGCAGTAATCACAACCTGATGTGTGGTAGGTGTCCCATATTCTGTGTGTGGGTTAAACACTTCCCATACAGCTTTGTAGCTTCATTATCATTTAATACAACATTATAATGAGGTCTGCCAACCTGGTAGTTGTCGACTCGGCTAGGTAAACAGACTGAATTCTGCACAAAAAATATATACAAATAGTGTAGAACAGGACAGGACGCAGAAAGAGGTAAAAAGAGGGGGAGGGAGAACTGCTGGATAGCCCGAATGACAGACGCGCGCCATAAGTTCCCTTTACCCCTCTCCACCCGCCAAAAACCCGACCCCCTTCCCAACAAAACCAACACTTCTCCTGGGAAGTTCCGCAGCAGGAAAGCGCGGATCGTTGAACAAACAACATCGCAAACAAACGGGCCCGAGAACTGAGAGGGCGTGTATCGATTGTTTATCGAGTCGGTACATCACGAATCCTCCCCCCTTTCCGACCCTTCCCCGGGGCCATCCCCGTACATACTCGGGTTGGAGGGGAGGGGGCGAGTTTTTTTTTTTTTTTTTTTTTCGAGGACACAACCCCCTTCCGCCGTGCTCCTTCTTGCTCTGGATCCCGCAGCAGAAAAAGAGATAAAGCCGTAGAGATGGTATAGAAGCAAGGACAAGGGAGTGATGCCGGGGGTTGAAACAAAAAATATCGTCCCCTTACCCCCGCAAAAAAACACAACGATACTATTTCTCGCTCCAGCGGTTTCATATCGTTTTTCATCCACGCATGGTTAGCTGCAACAATAAGCGCATATTGTTAGGAAAAAAGTTGTAGCGGTGGGGAAGAACGCGTAAAAATAAAAGCTATGCTGGTGGATGGGGGTTGAAAAGGGGAGGAGGGGAAGTGCTCTTCACGGATTGCTGAGTAATTATCTGAAAGGTAGTCGGTGTTGTATTCATGCATATTTATTGCGATGATGAGCCGCAGTATTCCACCCCCTCCCTTAATTTTTTTTCCACCCCTAACCGACTGCAGTCACCCCTTTCCCTACCGCCCTCCTCCACAAGGTTTCTGAATGACATGCAGCGCCAAAGGGCGCGGTGGCGTATATCAACAGTTCCGGCGCGCGGAAGTGCCCCCGCGTGGAAAACCCTCGTTCACAATGCGCTGGTGCCAGACGAGCGCTGTCGGCGGCCGTCGCACGAACTAACGCGCCACCGGCGCTATTTTGAAATATTGGTCATTCGACGAGGAACAAGGGTAGGAGGAAGGTTGGGGGAAAAAAAAAATGAGAGTGTGATAGAGCATGTGCGTTTGCGTCGCGTACCCTGCGCGGTAAAAAAAAAAAAAAAATGCAAGCAATAAAAAAAATGTATATATGTATCTGTGTGCGATCTCAAAATCGGAATTTTCCGCTTTAACACACCGCCATTGCATTACATCATTCAATCCTTTTCTATTATTATTTTTTGTTGCTTTGAGCTATTGAAAACGCAACACAATCCCCATATACTCGTCAAAAGTCGCACGTGCTAAAATATGCGGTGTCGCATTATTCATCGTCAACCGTATAGCGTTTCATTTTGAAAATATTATCATGAGAGGGAAAAAGAGAGGTAGAGGAGAACGAACTGCTGTAATTTAGAGGGGATGTCTATTGTACGTGCTCTGCACGCTGGTACTAGGTTTGTTCAAAAGCGTTGTCCAGAAACACCGATGTCCCTCGGACGAAAGGGAGAACCACAGTTTTCGCCAAATTTTTAACGCGTTCACCTGCCAGCGCCCACATTGATGTTTCAGGCATATTTGAAAATAATTTGTCATTGCCGATATCTCCCTTAGCGTCCACATTTTGAAAGTGTGTTTATTACATTTTAGCACCTATTATATACCTCTATGATTTTCTTGGTCATTCTTTCTGTGTACACTGTTAAAAAAATTCGTACTTTTACAAGTAAAGGCCTGAGCCCTATTCCACAATGACTTGTAAAATAATAGCATAAGTAAACTGGCTTGTAACTTGTAATATTGTGCTCCACAATAATTTTTACGATTATGCTATTATACGAGTGGTAGAATTAATTTTACAAGAATATTTCCTTTACTTTTACAAGTACTTGTTCCACAATAGTTATTGTAAAGTATTGTAAAATAAAACTTGTAGTGAGTAGGTACGAATTTTCACAAGTATCAAGGCACTTGTACATAGGTTGTTTTTCAAGAATATATAGATTATTGGTGATAAATCATGATAGATAGTTTGCTGTTTGCTTCTTCCAGTGAAGAAGAGACATATGCAATGCAAAAGGTGTTTAGAAGTAGACGGAACTTCATGTTTGAGTCAAGAGCAGAGTTTTGTGAGAGGTTTAGGATGATGCCAAAAAAAGTAGAATTATTGATTAGGAAATTGGTCATCTACTACAACATCCTACAAAAAAGAGTGGTGCTCTAACTACGAAACAACAATTATGTATTGTATTGCACTAGTTGGGAAGTGGAAGCCAGTACCACACAATCGACGACATGCATGGTGTAGGTATGGCAACAGTGTGTCGCTCTACAAATGCAGTAGTTTCAGAAGTAAATGCTGCACTGTTCAATCGCTTTGTGTCATGGCCACAAAATATTTCACACGAAATTGAGAAGTTCTAAGCACTTTCTCACTTCTCATTTGTTTGTAGGGTGATAGATAGTTCTCTTATACCCATTGATGCCCCTGTTGACCATGAGACTGCATTTGTTGATTGGTGGGGTTAACATTCTATTAACTGCATGTTTGTCTGTGGGGCTGCAAAATGATTATACAGCATGGGGCAACATAACTTCCTTTTTTTGAAATTTGCGCCATTCAGGCTGTATATGTCGTAGCGGGGCGGGAATGATCTCGTTAGAGAGGTGATGGTGTAAAGTTTTGTTCTTCACCACGATAAGTAGCCACCATGCGTTGGAATAGCGAGGAGCATGCGTTTGCCGCCGAGGCGTACTTTTCGTACGGCTCGATGAATTGGAGTTAGGGGAAGTTTGATTGCAACAAGACGGAGCAACGACCCACACTTCAAGGTCATCGATGGTTGCTTTAAGGAAACACTCCCTGGAGCTCCTCATCTCAATAAGGGGCGTTTTGGAGAGGTCATCCTGCGCCCCTGATTTGGCTCTATGTGATTTTTTTTGTGGGGTTATTTGAAATCTGCCTTTACACCGTTCGCCCAAGGGCCCTACACGTCCTGAAGACCAACATCCGGGCAGAAATTGCCAACATACCCCCTGCTACGGTAAGTGTCATGAGAAATGCCAGAAATCGGCTTACTCAGTTACGGACAATGGTGAACGTCACCTACCTGATTTTATTTTCAAAACTATGTAAAACGAAACTTTAGATATGTAACTACGTTATGAAAATACAAATGGAAACTTTCTGATTTATTTAATGGGTTTTACTGCCGTGTTGAAAAAGGAAGTTATGCTGCCCCACCCTGTACTATGTGAAAGCAAACTGGCCGGGGAGTGTGCATGATTCACGCGTAATTCACAACAGTAGTCTGTATGAGCGTATGGAATAGGGAAACATGTCCCAATGTTTCCAGATGTTGCTTTGTTGGCTGACTCTGCCTATCCCTTGAAAGAGTGGCTTATGACACATTTACACCACAACCCTGCAAATGTCGCTGAGCGGAGATATAACCGGATACATAAAGGAACACGGCATGTAATAGAAGGAGCTCTTGGAATACTGAAAGAAAAGTTTCCATGTTTGAATCATCATCGAGTACAGCCTGTTTATGCAGCTAACATTGTAAAATGTCGTGTCACTCTGTGCCGCTACTCAAGATATGATGAAAATGATGTTGAGGTAAATGCAGTAGGAGTAAATGAATAGCGAGGCGAACATATCATAGACATTATTGACAGTAAAGATCCCGAACCACCACTGCCAGCAGCGAGACTAAAGCAACAACGAATTTTGAACTTAATGGTTTAATTTTGTTAAATTAAATTCTGTACTCGTGTAACTAGATGCACCGTTTTTTTTTTATTTTGTCGTTATTTACAATAGGAATACCTTTAACTGTAAAACGTCATTATCAGTAAAAATTATGTTCACATTCTCATTGAATGCTGCTTCACTTTGGCGTTGCACAATTACATTAACTGAAATGTCAATAGTGGGTTCAGTTGCTGGTAGACCCACTGATATTTCAAGATGCCTTGTCTCTAATTTGGATTTGTATATCTGTATTTTCAATAGTTCATTTTGTAATTTCTTTTCTTCTTCGGCAAGAGTATCACCTCTCCCTGTGTGCCTGTCTGCAATTAAAAGAAACAATAATGGTGTTAAGTAAATTAAATAGTTATGTCGCAAAACCAATAAATTATAGTTTTGCGATACATTATTGTAATTACTATACTATAACAACATACATTTCGAAGTAGCTGGCAATGGTATTTCACTTGAACGTACTGGTGGCATGACATCGGCAGGTGAAAGGCATTCCAATTGTGTCTGAGATGTCTCTTCTGCAACTGTCTCAGACATACATGTTCCTAGTTACAAAGATTACGTGACTCCCAATCCGTGTAGTAATGGTGAATCTTTTTCGATGATGTTGGACACCTCTTCATCAACTTGATTTATTTTAGCCTCCTTCTCACCACCCCTCCCCGTTCTCTTTGCGTTGTCAACTTTTTCCTATAAAGAATACATAACAAATTGGCAGTGTTGCATAACTTAAACTTAGAAATATGTGTAAACGTACAAATAACATTTCCTTTACTTACTGTTGTTGATTTTCGCGCATTAGGCCTCCAAACATCTCTGAGGTACGTCCAATATTTGCCATGAACGACATAATTTGATTCGGCGTAACTGCTTATTGTTTTCCGTGTCTCAGCCTTAGTGTGTTTTGTGATTTTATCTCAGAAGGCTCCAAAAAGAACTAACTTGTGTTCCTTTATTTTTGTTAGAAAACACAACTTCAACTTACGCTGATCGTCTCTTTTCCACATGTTTCGTTTAATGCACTGTACTTCTTTAATGACTTAGCTTTGTTGGTTTACTTGTAGAATTGTGTGCTCCCTCCTTGTAAATTGTGACTAATATAACAAGAGTTGCCAACTTGTTTGTGGAACAGAAATTATTAGAACTAGTAATTTGTAACTTGTATTTTGTAGCATGTGATTTGTTATTTATTGAGGAACAGGGCTCTGTAATGTCCGAACATTTATCAGTCTAGGCACTACAACAAGAGTGTCAGGTCATTAAAGTGGACTTAATTTTCCGAATACATGTGGGGACTAGTGGGATATACTTATGTGAGCAGAGTGTTTTTAATAATATGAAACAAACGGCTTGTCACATTAAAAAAATACATTGTAATTTTACGAAAAAAATTCTTTAAAACTTGTTGCAAAATATATTTTTTGTGCACTTCGAATAATTGTTTTAAAATGTACAAGATTTTATTTGTAAATGTACAGTGCGATTTTTAAAAATGCCATGAAAATATTTGTAAGTATACATACATAGTTGTTTATGTGCAAGTATTTCCTCTAAAGCTTGTAATATTTTTGTAAGGTAAAAAACATATTTTATGGAATCTAGTTTCCGAAGAACTTTTTTGTAAAAGTTCAAAATTGTTTAATGTGTAGATCATATAATTTAAAAGGAATTGTAATGTGTGTTTACGGTAAAAAGTGATATTAATTTACTGTAGACTTCCGTAGGGTTATACGGTTTTAATTAACTGCGTAGACATTACCTTACAAGCAAATACTAAAAAAAAATTTAATTGCTTTGATTGGACCCGTTTTAAAGATTTACCTACACGTAAGCGAACCGCGTACATAATTACATATAGCGTTAGACTAATATCTAACATAAGCGGTGAAACATTTATAAAGTAATAATCACTGAAGCTTCATAAAGTGTCAACTTAATCTAAGTATCTTTAACTGACGAAAAAATTTCTTAGTACGCTATATATGTCCGTTATTATTTTGTAGCATGTAACACGTAATGGGCTCTATATCTCGTCGACAGTGCAGAAGACAGAGGGAGTAAAACACGATTTTACACAAGGACAAGAACTGGAAAAGTAATTGTCTGTGGCCTTTGCTAAAGAAATACCCCAGTATTCACCTGAAGCTATATCGTAAACCTTGAGAACGATGGACATATCCGGTATTTCAACCATAATCCTCCCGAATGCGAATTGAGGCAATGGTGTTTTCAGCAATGTTGGCAGCACATTTGCTATCAACATCGCTATAAAATAGTGTACAGTAACTTGGAATTTCTTGATAAAATTTCTGTAACATTTTGTAACTAACATTGCTACTGCGGTATTTTTTCAGTGTAAAATGGGCTTTAGAGATACACACTTAGAAATAGCGTTCAAAGAACGTTACACGTCTATAAACCTATTTCAACTTTTCCAATTTTTCTGTAAAGATTCTTTTCACCTTGCCAGAAATGAGGGAAAATGTATGTTTTCGCGGTTTCTTTACGTATGAAAATCCTAGCGCAAAATGTTTTTAATGTTTTAGGCGTGTAAAATCCAACCTGTGTATTTAAAACTTCGCCACAAAATGACAGGGTCACAATAGAATATTTCATAGACGCGAGTTATCGGCGATAAGACTGAACTCCAGTTTTGAGAATAAGGGGAGGTGTGATGCGCATATTGTGAATCCTTGCCGCTAACACGCGCTAACAGATTAACTTACTTTCATAACTTGTTAGTGAGATTTTAATTTTTAATTTATTTAAATACAAAAATTAATATATATTTGAAGGATTAATTTGCTTATGAAATTAATTTAAATAGTGTTATATCTGTGTAGGCCTAGTAAAAATATTGTTGCAAACTTGTTACTGGTATAATATTAATGGCACTGCATACTTGAATCTGTTTTCCGCATTAGAAGCTAAGAAACGAAGAAGCAGTAAGAGCCAGTTTTGACGCGGGCGTCAGTGTCCCATCGCCCATATGTGCAAGGCACTGAATTGGCCGGCAATGTTTCCGTCTGATCGCTGAAACTATGAGATTGTAAGCGATGAACGTATTACTTTTATAGCTAAAAAGTCTACACTAAAGTTTTAGGCCCTTCAGTCTAAACGCACTCGCAGCCTGTTTTCCAGCCTTCCTCAACAACTGGCGTCCTGTTCCCGTTTCCAGTACCACATTATTTAAAATTACTCTGCTCTGGACTCTCACTATGTAAAGTAATTGACATATCAAAAAAATAACTCCACATAATGTAATGCAGCTATTTGAAAATAAATAGCAGAATTGGCCAATGAGCAGATAAAACTAATAGGGAAGCAGAAAGTATGAATGTATGATAACTGCATTTACCTCAAAATGAAAAGATTTTAGTTATGTTGGTACCGCATTGGGGTGCTCTATATATATATATATATATATATATATATATATATATATAAGAAATACCACTCACTCATTGACTCATCAACACAGAACCAAAATATTTGTATCTATAAACGTGACATTTTGAGGGTAGTTTCCCCTTATGACGTAGGTACCCAATAAGAAGAATTTTCAAAAGATTCAGTTGGTTGAATGTCGTAAAATATTATTTCAATTAATCCTTGATGGCGCTTAAACAAGTTGAGGTATCAACGTACTTTTTACTTTGGATTGATACTTATGCATATATCTAAAAAAGTAGTTCCAGGACCTTTATAAATTCGACCCACAAATAGGTAAAATAAATAAAACGTGTTTCCACTTAATTATTGATATATCTTTGACCAGTTAAGGCACATATGAGATTTTACCTTTAAAATTACGCTTCATTAATTCCGTATAATGCAATTTCTGGATTTTTTTTTTTTTAATTCTACAAACAAAAGAAAAATTTTTTAAATGTGTTTTTGCGAAATTTCCCGTTCTCTTAAACAGATTACATATTGCTACAATTTGTGCTTTCGATGTCGGCCTATTTAGTTACACGCCGTTTCTATGCCTTGGTACACACTCTGGTAGCCTTGAAGAGACTGATTACGACGGGGATAGCTAAGTTTCTTTTTTTTTCTTATTGTTACTGCTGACATTACGTGGTGAGTTTGTTCAACTGTGCTGATCGGGAGATACTGGGATCGAATCCAGTGCATGTCATGGGTTTCAACTTTCAATTATGCCATCATCAAGTTCATAACACGTCCTGTGATCCGCCCTTCAGGCACGAACAATGTGAAAATTAATTTTTTATTGCTAAATTACTTTGAACTTTGGTAGCTGCAGCAACGAGTTTGAGACGCGGGCAAAACGATGGAAGTTTGTATGGATGTTCTCAATTATTGAAGTTAGAAACACGGGAATTGGAGTTTAGGCTTTTGTTTATAAACGAAAGTCAGTTGTGTCAGCGTATTTAGAAATTCGTGCCCTATAAGAGGTAATAAGGGACGAAAGTTTGTATGCTGGAAAGTACATCATGATCTATGACATGAAAATTAATGTTTGTTAATCGTATTTTTTGCGTTCCAATACAATTCATCTTATTCCGATTAAACTTTGGTGAGTTTCTGTACATGTGCGTGCAAAGACTTCTGCCATAGGTAATATTTGGAAGGGGGCGGGAAAATGGGGTAAAGGACAGAATGGTGTAACATAGCAATTGATTATTTGTATATATCCGCATGATTTGTTTATGTTTAGGAATATTGACGTTTGATTGTCTATGTATACTTAAGTATCTTTGGCCGTAGACACCTCGAGCCGTGTTATTTTATTACGTGTTCCTGGTTTTGTAATTTATATTGTAATAGAATTTATCAGTGGTAATGGTCTCCAGGTTTCTACC